>JAJOOR010042073.1:0-12444 GCA_036250505.1 Solanum acaule
AGGGTAGACACAAAATAAATTGATTTTTTCAACAACAAAAAATATTGTAATTTGAAGTTGGAAGAAAGTTTTGGACAATGTTTTCCTTAAGTTTTGAAGGGAAGTCATTTTCCTTAAATTTGAGGAAAATGAGTTGATTTGGAAAACATTTTCCAAAACAATTAAACCAACCAAACATGAGAAAATTGGAAAATTCATAACAAACACACCTAATTAACAAACATTGTATAAACTTTCAAAATTCATAAACAAATGTTTTTCACAAAATACAACTGCATAGACAGCCAGATAACATAACATAAAGTACAACATCAAAGCCTCTTCTTAGCCGCAGAACCAAAATACTACACATCTAATTCTTTTGCAGTTTCTTTCAATAAAAATACAGCCAAACTTCAGCTTATAAAATAAAACATGAAAAATAGAAACATGTACATCATTAGTCAAGAACATTTCCCCTTGCTAAAAACCTTAGCGACTGAATTTGAACTTAAATGACCAAATTTCCCTTGCTAAAAACCTTATTTCTTGTAATGTATAGTGTGATCCATCCAACTAAGAACCAAGCATGCTGTGTTGACAACTTGAATTGTAATGTTTGCTACTGGTAATTAAATACAACCATTAATTACAAAAAAAGGCAATCGCAGAAATATGATTTAAATTATGTTCTTAAATGTTTTTCTTAATAGATGTGCATTGCCTTACAAATTTACGAACTAGAGGGAGTAACATATAAAATGAAGGGAATTGGAGGGAGCATCTTTCTATTCAATAAGTGAGAAGTCAGCAAAAACAATAGAAACACTGATGCAAGCAAAATGACATTATAATTTACTATTGCAATCCACAATATAATAAAAACCACCAAGATTTTCTACGTCAAGTAGTGCAATTTAATGTTGTACTACAATATTCTCAGACTTTATAGTGACGACTTATACTTTGACTATCCCAATTTATTTGATATAGTTTAAATTTTTAGAGTCAAATTCTTTTATTTTAATTGTAAATTCAGACATACCATAATTATGTTATTTGAAAGACAATTTACATATTTAGACTACTGAATTCAATAAAGGAAAAAAAGACATAAAAATGATACAACGAAGAAGACATAATTAAGTTTCTAAATTAATACAACATTACTTCGTTCTATCATCACACAAGATATGAAAAAAGATTTTTGTATTATTTTTTTTGCTTATAATAATCTAACAACAGAACTTAAGCTATTTCTTCTAAGAAATGTGATATATGCAATACTATTTCACATGTTCCCCAACGGGGCAAACGGGAGGTCAAGGTCAAGATTGAGTTCATTGTTGCGCCCAAATTGCACACGCAAGTGTACGTGGTTGTTCAAGTATTAAAGTGGCTCTCATAAAGAGCCGGGTATCGTACCCACATGGACTCACAATTAGAGTCACTTAATTTCTCCAAAACTTTCAGTGAAACACAAATGTTATCAAGATTACAAGATTGATTGATTTTATAATCTAAATGTTAAATAAGAACTAAACAAACAGGATTCAATTTCTAATGTTTCAAACAATGATTGGATAAGGTCCAGGGCTATAGCTCTTATCAGGATTCATGCAATGTATCTTGTTAAACGGTATTTATCAACTATCGAATCAATGATCACAGGGTTAATTATATGATTATGGTCTCCCGACCTCTAATCGCCTACGATAAATGACAACCTAACTACATCATTGAGCGGGGATAGGTTGGACCAAATATCGAGCATTACTATTTCTTCCTATATAATGACCAAGCATGGTTTCTAGGTATATCCCTATCCTAGATACAAATTAACTCTAATTATTAAGAGAAAATCATGTTCCTTATGCCCCACATTCTATCCTATTATTCCTCTCCTGAGTTCAATTCGGACAATATGTTTATTTCAATGGTGATCTGGCATGAAATACGAAAAACAAGAGTAGAAGAAAGATTCATATGATAGTCAATGTCAACCCATAAAAACTCAATAAATTACAATCATCATGTAGCCACAGTCCTAGAACTAGGGAAATTAGCTACTCATAATCGTATCTTCGAACAAGCAATGTTTAAATATCATAAATAGATTGAAAGTAAAAGAGTTTAGGAAAGAACCCTAAAAATTGATGAAATAGCTCTCCAAATTGTCGTTCTAAAAACCCAGAAAAAGAATAATTAATAAAATAAAATATTTCTCTATTTATAATTAAGTCAAAACGGCCAAATCTGGCACACTATGGCGCGACACTTCTTAGATTCACTTCGTGGCAATCAAGTCTTCTCCGCAACACGGAGAGGACACGAACCATTCTATCCCAAATTGCCAACTCAAACCAAGAATAAAATTCCTCCCCGCGACACGGAGAGGATACGAATCCAACTTGACTTCATTTATTCATTCTTGCTGCTTTTCGGCTTAGATCCTTTCACGCTTTTCGGTGCCCATTTTAGTGCTCGTTTCTTCATTCAAGCTTACCTACACAACTAATCATGTTGGTTAGCATATATACAACCAAAAGACTCGAGACGACTCTAAACTAACATAAATTCATTTAAAACTTAGAGAAAACGCAGGTGTTATTAGGTTCCTAGGCATATAAATATGCCTAAGACCACTACCCCACACTTAGATCTTTGTTCGTCCTCAAACAACTTACTAACTAATCCTAGACCTAGACTCCCTACTATGGTATTTGTGTATCTGCCACTTCCTTTTAAGGATCTATAATCAGTTAAACAAGCATGTTCTTGCTCACAAGTGGTGTTGCCCACCTTCATACATCATACACTCAAGTATTGACTTGACAACTTTTTGCAACTAACACATTCAACATCATGTGCACCATTACACATCACCTATCTTCCATACAACAAGTGCCCCTCACTCAAAAGAATAGTCCGCACACTCAACTCAGCAGATTGAATATAGTTTAAACACTTTGCAAACATAGTACGCTCTCACTCAACAAAGACATCATACATGCATGCATTGAGAACCATAGGCTTGCCCATTATGAACATCTCCACTAAGGCTCATCTCGTCGATTGGCATTCCGATCCTGGTCATTCATAGATAGTCGGCGCTTTTAGTCATAGGCTATCGCCCATTCCTGATAGCCGCAAGAATTCCTTTCCCAAAATCAAACATGACTTTTATTGGTTTTAATGTAGGCTTGAGGTAAGGGAGGATACATTTAGACAAAATTAGTGACTTATCCTCCCTAATGCACCAATTTTCGATTTCCTTGCTACATTCCCAACTCTTTTCCTTTTCTTTAACTTCCTTTTTGCATATTTCCCCACTAGTACTTCCACCCTCGCCCTTATTTTCTATACACCCCTTTATTTTTTTATTTTTTTATTTTGACGCTTAACAATAGCCACCCTTACTTTAGAGATTTCTCCAGAGTTAAGGTGCACATTATCCTTGTAAGGACCAGGGCCATTATTAAGGTATTCTCCGGGTTAGCCACCCTCAACTTAGGCTTTTACCTTGAGTCGAAGTACACAATATCCTAGGGACCAGGGCCAATCACAGATTTAGGAACTTATAGGGCCTCATTTTTCTACCTCTTTTCTTTCATTCCTACAAAACCAAACATTTCCACTCAATTTAGTCTTACCGTTGTTTTCCCTATTTTCATCTTAACATAGTGCATTAGGGATTACTTTGGGATCAAAACTAACGATATCAATAAAAGGGATTCGGCTCAATTACATAGGTTAGAACAAAATCAAGGCAAACAGGCTCAATAGGGCTATACTAGGGATATTATTTCTGAAAAGGCTAGCATTCACATGACAAAGCAAAGAAGGCCTATTATCATTTTTTAAGCAGAGTAATACTTTCATTTCACTTCAATAACATGTCGGGCAAGTTCTAGACTCAGATGCATTATACCTCACCGCTCATGGCACAAGTTCTACTCAAGAGGGATCAATCACAGCAACACAATTAGTTCATGAACAAGGTTCTATTTAAGCTTAAGTTGCAGTCATTAATATCAAATAAAAAAGTTCAAATGCATTCATACATCAACTTCAAATCATGCTTTCATACAGTCTCCTTTCGGAATTACAAGCTTCAACACACACCAACCTAAGACTCAATGACGAAAATTTCCCTTAAGACGGTCGTCATCCATCTATCATTGGTCAATGTGACTCAATTATGACGACTGACTCAATCCTAAACAAGACAAAATCATTTTGTATTTTGCACGGTTCAAACGGATTTTCCTTGGCCAAAGAACCGAAAACAACCTCTAAGGAACCCAAAATAAAACAAAAAGTAAAAGAAAAACACTACCAGTGTTCATTAATATGTATAGACCAGAGATAATTTTCACCCTCACCCCACACTTAATCATTAGCACTGTTCCCAGTGCTTCACAAATTAACAAGAATTTAGAACAGAGGTACGGTGAAAACACTCCCTGATCAATCCTCCATAGTATCTCCCCCATCGGCCTCATCACCGTCCTGAGCATGGTCCACCTCCTCATCAGAATCGTACTCCACATCCGAGCTAGTACATAGTCTCTCCTCATCGGTGGGGATGTCATCATCCACCGGCTCACGAAACTTAGGACCGATGCCAAGTAGGGCCTTCGCATTGGCGTTCCGCGGTTATCTTCTCTGTACTTCCCCAAGTTGCACATCAGTGGAAGCTCGACAACCATTCTGGTGACGCAACATCTCCAGTCCATACATCCTGGCCATGATCAACTCATCACGACGATGGCACTCCGCAGTAGTGAGGTTTGGGCCAATCTCAGTGTCAGTCCTCGTGATGTCCACCGGTGTTGGGAATAGTGGTGCCATGTAGTCTAGGTTCTCTTCCGAAACACCTGCAGCACGACACAGTCTGGTAATAAGACCACCAAATGAATACATGTGCCCTTTATGCACATGAGCCTTCCTCATTGCTGATTTCAATACAACCCCAATGTTTAACTCCGTGGGCTTCATCAGGGCGTAGACCAAACAAACTTTGTCTCAGGTGATGTCCATGTAATGCAACCCAGGTATCAAACAATTCATCACTATTTTAAGCCAAACCCGAGCCTCCCTAAGCATGTGTGCGTATGGTAGATATTGATGATATCTCTTCCCGCTATGTTTGGTCCACTCACCATGGACTGAAGGCTGCAAAGAGTGTGTTGAATGGCCCGGTAAAGAGGGCAGATGTTCAGCCCTGTGAGCACCAGTGGATCTGTATCCTGTGACGTACCAACTATGTCATTGATAACCGCGGGAGTGAGAGTCACATCTACTACTCGCACCTTCACAAAATGGGACCGAAACTCCGCCGCCCTGTTGGCATAGAACTCACGAACCATATGTAAGTTGCACTCACTCGGCTCTGCAAATATGAACTCCATGTGTAACTTTTGGATCCGCCTCAGTATCCTAGGAACTCCAGATCCGAGCTGTCCCTATCAATATAAACGTTAGAGAAATAACTAGCCTCAATATGCTTTTTCCACCAGGTTTTTCCTTTATTAACCACGGCCCACAGCCTGAATCGTATGGTTTGGCCCTTGGGTACTGTAGGTGCGGGTGGGACATTTCCCCCACTCCGAACACGCTTCCTCTAGCTAGAGGTTGAAACATCCTTACCGGGTCTCTGAGTGCTAGATATAATTACCTGCAATCCAAATCAAATTCAGCCCACAACCACAGACAAAATATAATGAAGTATAAGTGAAGTGCACAATCACCCCACACTTAGTTCATTGAGTGATTCATCCTTGGTACTAAGACTTCGCAAAGATGAACACACAGCACCCTCAACAAAAATCTACCAACCTATGTGTCACAGTTATATAACCAAGGAAACACCACCATGTCAGTCACACACACTCACTCTCAACACTATGATTGAGACCCACACACACTATTCCATAGATCAATAAACATGTAGTGTTACTTAAGACATTACACTACAAATATATATCCATGAATAAACAGTGTCATCCAGCCAACACCACCGACTTGTTGTCACACAAACATATTCAAACTACCATCCGCAACAAGATTCAACCAATAGCAATCAAAGGTAATTTCTACTCAGACTTCGAAATACCCAATACAACAACATGAAGCCAACGATTTCATCCAATCATGAACTACCCACAACCCACATGCAAGCAACAAGAGGTTGTTTCTACTCAAGAATTCGAAACACCTATACAAAAGCACACACAGAACTTCACCTTCACTACGAAACAAAATCATTATCACCCATTACACAAATAATAACACACTGCCCTCACTCTTACGCAACAACTAAATTTTGAGAGAAAATACATACCTGGGATGTTGAGGGAGATGGAAAATAAGAGAAATGTAGGCGGAGTTGGCTTCACGTTATGGATTCAGTCGCAAAATTTGCCTAAGGGAAAAAGGAAAGGGAAATAATTACAAATAGAAAAGTATTGGGGAGAAGAATGGGGTTTTGGGACGTTATTTAGGGGTTAAAGGGGAAATTGAGTCGGGTTATTTGCAAAGAAAATGGGTTTTGGGATGGTTATGCCAACTAGGATTGTAGGAGTTTCCATAGTTCTACTGGCCACCTCCTCGTTGTGTATTTCCTACAAAATTCACAGAATCCGGGTTTGCACCACATACCTCTGCACTATGCTCACTTCCTCTGCAAATTTCACACTAAATTGGTGGTTGTTGGACTGCATTCACCTGAGCTGGATGTTGTCCCAGTGATAGACTATTGAAGTGAGTGTTCATCATGTTCTGCATTACAGCAATTTGTGCAGTTAAAGCAGTCAATGCATCTACCTCTAACATTCTGGCAGTTTTTTGTATTACAAGTTTTGCTTCTCCTCCGTTCCACTCGGGGTTACCCTGTGAAATCCTATTCAGCAAGGTGAATAACTCAGCATAAGTATTATATTAGAAAATATTAAGGTTTTAAGAAATCATTAAAAGAAGGTAAATACAGGAAAAAAAGTCTCAATCACCTTCTTGAACTTTGGAAAATCCGCTTATTTTGAATTATAGATGAAAAAAATTTCAACAATTCACTTAATCTGGACCAGAAGGAGTATTTGGCAAGTACATTAATAATATTTGGCTAAATATTTACATGTAACCTAAAGAATAATGAATTTGGAAAGACATTTATTTATTTCATTTTTCACGCCATTAAATATATTTCTAAAACAACTCAGATGGCATGTAATTAATTAGTGGATCAGACATATCCACACTGAGATGGGCTATATAAACCACTCTTCCTCTTTCTTTTATACTCACTAAATTGTGTTGATATAAAGAAGTAAAAAAAATCCTTGTATTTTTCAAGATGGTAAATAGAGAAAATGAGCGATGTGACGGTTTGGACGATGGTTGTACCTCCAAATGAGGTACATTATAGAGGTGTAAGTAAGAGGTCATCGGGGAGATACTCAACTAAGATTACAGAGCCCATCCAGCAAACACACGTCTGGCTTGGGACAGTTGATACACTAGAATAAACTGATATGACTTATGATAAGACCACAAAGATGTATCGCAACCCTAAAACCAAAACTAATTTCCTAGCAATAAATGAAGATAACGTCGAAAAGCTTAATCATAAGACATAATGGTGACAATAGAGCAGCGATATCACGTCATTTTTCAAACCCAACGATTTTGCTCCTCTGACAGCACTTGAAGAATTCTATTTGGAGGTTATGACGAGAAGTGGATTGATACCTCATGACCCAGTCGGTGGCCACACTGGGTGTGAGGTCCAGGATCAGCCACCAATAACCAAAGTTGAGCCTCTCCATTTTGATGAATGATCTTAGGCATATTTATATGCCTAGGAACCTAATAACACCCGCAGGTTGAAAAATAGCTAGCTGAAAAATAATAATAATAATAGGTAACTCAATTAAACTCTATGTATTCACAATCCCAAGATCAATTGATGTATTTGACTTCTAAATCAAAAAGCATGATTAGGAGACCTTGACACTGATGAGTCCACAAATTGGACTCAGTTAGGGCTATATTTTAATAGAAATTGTGTCCTCAAATGCTTATTTAGTCCAAATATTTGATGAAAACACTTAAATTTCAGGTATTTGAAGTTTTAGTGGAAGCAGGTACACTTAGGCGCAAAAACGAACAAAAAGGCTGAAAAGAACGAAGAAGTTGAATCTTGAGCATCGCCAAGCATGCTTGGCGATTTGCCGAAGGGACGCACTCCGCCCTTTGTTCCAGTACGCAAAGCCCTGAAGGAGAAGGATAAAAAAGGCGATGAAAGGAGCAGTCAGCACTTCGCCGATCAGTTCCACGAAGAAGAAGTATGCCGCCCAATGATCCAACACGCACAGATGCTAAAGGCAAAGTACAAACGGCGATGAACTAGAAAAAAGGGCAAATCGCCGAGTCATTCAGCGTTCGCGACTAACCTCGCCGAGCGATCCGCCAGCACTATTTTCTGAAGTCTATAAATACTAAACTATTTACTAGTTTTTTGTGGGGAAAATTAGTGTGGAACATTATAGTAAAAATAGAATTGTAATTTTCACATTAGTTTTCATATTTTCTCTCAAGTTTGAAGAGGGTTTTGTGGGAGACTTGAAGAGAGAAGGAGTTCATCTTCCCCAAATTGGAAGTGGGTCTTCTCTATTCTTCTTCCTTTGCTTAAATCAAGGTTTAATTTCTTATACCCATTTGATTTCTCAATCATTTTAGGTATAATTTCTTATTTCTTGATGTGTGGCTAAAAACCCCCATTCTTGGGGTGTGATTTAGCAAATATGTGTTGATATTATTGTTGGGTTTTGCTTGCGGATATGTTAGATGTATTTTAATGGTGATTTCACCTAGTGGTTGTGGTTTAATTTAATGGGTTTGCACTTGCAAATACAAAACCACCTATGTGTTTTTGGCTTGCTCGAGAGAGAGGTCGTGAAACCAAGACCGCTAGACTAATGGCCTAAGGAGTGGGTCGACATGAGGTTCAGCCCGAGAGGGTAAGCCCTTGTCCCATATCCTAACACTCAGCTGGAGAGAGTGAGTGGGGTAAGGTGTAGGTTGGCCTTCATGCGGCAAATGGGTGTCCGAGAGGAACCCATTTGAAACGAGGTAAGTTGCTCGAGATGGAACTTATTTCCATCTAAAGCTTAGCCTAGTCACTATTATCTTGCAATTTTCCTATCGAAAGCATGTACCCAACAATTTATATCAATATATATTGCGGTCACACCTCAAGAACTTTTCCCCATCCTTGAATTTTCTCTTGATTTTTGTTGCTTTGGCTACTTGTGACAAAACCCCCTTTGATATTTGACACTTTTGTGTCATCCCCTTTAACTTACAATGTTTTTAATCATTAAAATTTTTAGGTACGATTAGCTTTAGCACATTTGTGCTTAACCACTAATTTTCACGCCCACTCCCTTGGGACACGACCCCAACCCTTGGTTGGGTTATTATACTATTGCTCGATCGTAGACACTTGCATCGGAAGTTGTGTCATTGATTTCGCAAACATCAAAATGGAGCCGTTGCCGGGGAGTGATGTTATGTGAAAGTTTTTGGATCAAGTTAAATTCTACTTTCAATAATCGTAGTTTACTAATCTTATTTTTAGTTTTGTTTTTCTTTAAATTTGTTGGTGTAGGTAGGTTCCCTGAGCATGGCTGAGGGAAATGGTGGAAACCCAGCTGAGATGAAGCAAGAAGTCGAGAAGGACTTCACATTACCCGCACTGGTAACCCAACTACACGAGTGTGCCACCAAAATAACAGAGGTGGAAAACCGGTGCAAAAATCAAGGGAGGTACATACCTGCCCATGAGAAGAAGCATTTTACATGCAGGGAGAACAGCTGTGTCGAGGACACACTTCAAACAATTCTCCACAAGATCACCGATAAAGATCGGGTGTTGGAGGAAATGAAGGAGAATATTGAAGTGTTGAATCAAATGATTGGATCCCACTGTAGATCAGTTCAACTAATCAGGCCACTTCTGAGTTTTGCAGTGTCACATCTCCACCCAAATGACATATTGGGGCTGCCTAGTGATACTAAGGCTAACCCCAATACCAGAGAATGAGATTAGAATCACGTCATGCCATGACGTAAAATAAGGCGCTTCTTGGGAGGCAACCCAAGGTTTTAAATGTTTAGGATTTTACTTTTATAAATAATGATGTGTTGATTTGCAGGTTAAAATGAGGAAAATGTGGAAAATTTCAGGTTGGCGAGTAGGACTGCCATTCTGTGAGTCGCCAAACTAGTCGATGAGCCCAACTAGATCCGTTGTTTGGCTCAATGCAAGTGCTATACAGAGCCTGTAAAACTCGGCGAATCGAAATTTAGCTCAGCGAATCACCAACCTGTTTGGCGATCTGAACTTAGTACGCTGATTTAACCCCTAAGATATTGACTATTTTATAGAAAAGGCGGGATAAATGACCACTCGGCATTCTGCCGAGTGGGTCGGCCTGTGCAACTAACATCGCCGAATGGACAAGAACTGAACGGTTATATAAAGGTCGAAGGTCAAAATTTTTGAACTCCTCATTTTCCCTCGTTTCAAACTCCTCAAAACAACACCAAAGGTATTATTTCCTAGATTTTGCTTACCATTAGTATAGTAGTTGATAATTAGTGCTTGGGGTTGGATTTCTTTACTGCCTAGCATTTCAAAAGTAAATTTGATCGGCATTAAGGGTTAGTCCCTAAAACCCCAAATTTATGTTTAAAGTTTTGTGGTCATTTGTGATAATTGTATCTTAATGATGTGTGATGGGCCTCTCTGATAGGATTAGAATGATTACATGCCTATTTTAATTAGAAATTCTTGCCTGTGTTATCTGATTGTTGAATTCTCGTAATCTTAGTGCTTTTTTTTTATATGAGTTGGGTTATGGTTGCATGTTGTTTTGCTTGTTTAGGTAAAGTCTGAGTAGCCCAAGTTTGTGCTAAATGTCAAAAATTTGCTCAATGATAGAGAGAGTGACACCCCTCTTAAGAGCAAATATCGTCAGATGGCCAAGTGCAGCAAGTCCGGGAGAAATCTGAGTGTTCCGGGGTGATGGGTAGTATGGGTCTTGTTCGAATTTCGTTAGTGCATGCTTTGATTTTGCTTTCGGGGTTTGCGGGACTGAATTTGAGAAGATGGATTGAAAATGGGCACGTTGGACCATTTGGCGAGCTGGGTCGAGCTCGCCGAATCATTCGGCGGTTCGCCTAATGTCTCCATCTCGTCCTTAGTATCAGGTCAAATTGGATGAGACTGTACCTTTCGGCAAGAAGCCATGGGTCGCTGAATGCACTCGGCGACTCACCAAAAATACTCTTGATCGTTCTCTATATGCTACCCCTGAGACCCTTATACACTGTAACTTTTGGCGGACAAACCATTGCTCGCCGAAAGTAGTCGGTGATTCACTGAAAGGACTCTTTTATCGCCGACTTGCCTTAATTGTTTAGCCAATCCATCGGCGTGTCCGATTTAGTTCACCGAATTTTTTCGACGACTCACCGACTTGATCGTCGAATCTATCTGCAGAGAAAGTCACTGTGCCTGAATTTAAGTTGTTTTCTTATCCTTTCTCGATCTTTTGTAGATATGGTACGCACCAATTTAACCGAGAAACCACAGAAAAAGGCTAAAGGCATTACGATCAATGAAGAAGGATCAAACCCTCCAAAGAGAAAAAAGGATGACCTCTAACCAGGAAATAAAGGCAAACGAAAAAACACATAGCTAGGAAGGGCACAAATGTTGAACCAACTTTTTCTGAGCCAGAGGATGAGCAACCTTTGATGAATTGAAGGGATGAACTCAGGGTTAGAACTCAGCCCACATCTACCGGAACCCCTTCAGCTTCCACTACACCTACCACTGAATCAGTATCAACTCCAGCACCACCTCCAGTGGCCCCTACAATCCCCGTAACTCCACCTCCACCCAGGTTGCTAAATAGATTAAAAGGCGATAGTTTGCGAACTTTTCTAGAAGAAAAGTTACTATCTGTAGAGGGCTTTGAAGCCAAGCACGCTGAGGTGCTTGACACATTCAGATATCATGAATTGGAGCAGTTCACTAGGCCACGGTGTCACGACCCGGGAGCACCCCCAAGTCGTAACGAGGCGTACTCGACCCCGAAGGGGTCTTATACAAGCCACATAGTCATTCATTGCATTCAATAATGAAAATAGTGCGGAATAATAAAAAAAAAACTTATTTACATCCATACATTTAAACTTCTTAAAACAACTTTAAAAACACACAGCGGAAGTCTAAGTCTCACATGGCCATCTTAGACACAGTCGCAAAACATAAGTAGGGACACGGCCCTTTACAATCAAAGAAGTCTATTACATGAACAAAAGAACTTAAAAGTCTTAT
The DNA here is from genome assembly GCA_036250505.1 of Solanum acaule. Taxonomy (NCBI): domain Eukaryota; kingdom Viridiplantae; phylum Streptophyta; class Magnoliopsida; order Solanales; family Solanaceae; genus Solanum; species Solanum acaule. Next base: position 12,389 of record JAJOOR010042073.1, read on the forward strand.
CCTCGAATCCATGAGGACATACCAAGTCTTGGAGGAAAGCAATCCAACACTTCAAA
>JAJOOR010042074.1:0-11591 GCA_036250505.1 Solanum acaule
TGGAAAGATCGTTCCAAGGGCTTTCCAAACATAACTGGAACTACTCCTGGATATCCTGAGCTAGGAGTTATGACTGTTCAAAGTTGGCCAAAAACTCGCTGATTTCCACACTTGGCCGAATTTCCAGATTCTGAATTTTTTTCCAAAAATGACTACTTCCAATTTCAAGCTTCTTCATATTCATTTTAAATTGTCGGATGTTACATTTGTCAACGGAGATGAAATTGATGAGAACCCCTCGACAAACCTTCTATAACAACCAACTAATCCCAAGAAACTCCTAATATGAATTGGAAATGTAGGTCTAGGCCAGTTCTGCACTACCTCGATCTTCTGAATTTCAACTCGAATCCCATCACCAGAAACAATGTGGCCTAAGTACGCCACTAACTCAAGCTAAAACTCATACTTAGAAAATTTGGCATACAACTCTCTATCTCTGAGAGTTTGGAGAACTACTCTGAGATGACTAGCATGATCCTCTTTAATCCTCTAATAAATTATATTGTCATCAATGAATACGATAACAAGCATATCAAGTTAGGGCTTAAACACTATGTTCATAAAGTCCATGAACGTTGCAGGAGCATTGGTCAAACCAAAGGACATGACGAGGAACTCGTAATGACCATAACGGGTCCTGAATACTATCTTAGGGATGTCATGTTCTCTTACTCTCAATTGGTGATAGCCTGATCTGAGGTCTATTTTAGAAAAACAAGTGGCACCTTGTAGTTGATCGAATAGATCATCAATTCTCGGAAGTGGATAATTATTCTTGATGGTAACCTTGTTCAATTGGCGGTAATCAATACAAATTCTAAGTGAACCATCTTTATTCCTCACAAATAAGACCGCAACACCCCAAGGTGAGACACTGGGTTGAATAAAGCCTTTTTCAAGTAGATCTTTCAACTACTCTTTTAACTCAGGTGGAGCCATTCTATATGGTGGGATAGAGATAGGTCGAGTATTAGGAAGAATATCTATACCAAAGTCTATTTATCTCTCAGGAAGGACTCCGGGAAGATCATCGAGAAAGACATCTAGAAATTCATTCACAACTGGAACTGACTGAATAAGTTGTATCTGAACGCTAGAGTCATGAACTCGGACTAAGTGATAGATGCACCCCTTGGAAACTTACTTTCTTACCTTAAGGTAGGAAATAAAATTCCCCTTAGACACTGCTGAACTACTCCTCCACTCTATAACAGGCTCATTAGGAAACTGAAACTTTAAAACTGAAGTTCTACAATCAACTGAGGCATAACAGGCATGAAGCCAGTCCATACCTAGAATAACATCAAAGTTCACCATATCTAGCTCAACTAAGTCATCCTTGGTGTCCTTGTGATTGACATAAATGGGACAATCGCCATAAACTCTCTCATCTAGAATAGACTCACCAACAGGTGTGGAAACACTGATGGGCTCAAGAAGTTGTTCGGGAATAATATCGAACCTTATAGCAACATAAGAAGTCATAAAAGATAGACTCGCACCTGGATCAAGTAACGCATATACATCAAAAGTAAAGACTTTGATCATACCAGTGACAACATCAAGTGAATTCTCTTGCTCTTGGCGACTGGTGGTTCATACAAATAGTTTTCTCCTCCGCCTGTCCCTGAAGTAGCTCTTCTAGGTGCAGCTCTGTTTGGCGGAGCCACTTAAAAAGATTGGGCTCTATTTCCCCATTAACACTACCCTACCTGTTCTAGAGCACTCTCTTATGAAGTGACCATTCAGACCATACTTGAATCAACCAGTGGAGCCCTGACGACACGCTCCTGAGTGGTTCCTACCACACTTAGTACATGCAAGAGTCCAATTACCTCCTTGTGCCACACTACCTTGAGATTGTGCAGGTCTAGCTCCGAAGTTCTGAGAATTCTTATTCTTAAAATCCCCACTGTTCTTTTGTGCAGGTGCACTAGCAGATGATGGAGCAGGTCCATTTGGCTTTTGTTGAAAGGATGACCGATTTGCATTGCTTTTCTGCTGCTCGGACTCATTTCCTGTTGTCTTAGACTTCTCGTTGCGGAACTCTTCTCTATTTCTCAACTTATCCTCCTTAACCTGTTGCAGATGCATCATAAGCCTCGTTATGTCCATGTCTCCTATCAGCATAGCTGCCTTTCCCTCTTTACTTGAAAAGCGAGATAACCCGGAACGAATAGACTCGTCCTACTCCTCATGTCAGCAACCATATCTGGAGCATAGTAGGACAATTGAGTGAACTTGAGGTTATACTCATGCACACTCATGGATTCCTTCTTCAAGTTAAGGAATTCTCTTACCTTTACCTCTTTCAGCTCACGGGGAAAGAAACGCTCCAAGAAGGCCTCTACGAAAAAAGTCCAGCTCACAATTGGTGCACCCTCAGCTCTACTCTTCTTCCATTAGTCATACCAAACTGTAGCAATACCCTTCAGTTGGCATGCAGCTAGTTCCACATGCTCGACATCTGTAACATGTATAACTTCAAATACTATCTGCAACTCTTCCACTATGTTTTCTGAATCCTCATTGACACTTGAACCGGTGAAGTCTAGAGGATTCTTCCTTAAGAATTCACATATTTTGGGTGTATCAGCCACATCCTATCGATTCCCTCTTTGTTGCCCATCTTGGTTGGTCACAATGTGAATCAGCATCCGGATAGCATCCCGAAACTCATCATTAGTGACCTCTCCTTGGAGTTTCACTTCTAGTGCATTGAGGACCCCTTGATCCTGGGATCAACATTCCTCCTGAAGGATAACCTCAAACAACTCTTTGTGGAGGCATGATCTGAAAGATACACGCAAGCATGAATTAGAAAGAAACTTTATAGAGTTGAACTCAATCGCACGAGAAAAGTATGAAAGAAGTGAGATAGTTCCTTAATGTCGTAGCCTCCTAATTATAGATGTGTCATGCTTCACACCGATAATAAAGAATCTACAGACACGGCTTCATAGACACCCTAAGACTCTTGAACTTTGTGCTCTAATACAAAGTTTGTCACACCCGGAGCCGACACCCTGGACATGATTGGCACTCGAGAACCATTGATGGTTCCCAAGTGAACCCTTGGCCAGGCTTAATACTCAATAGAAGACTTTCTCAATATCACAAGAACTCAAAAGTAAATGGTTTTCTCAAAACAGTCTCAAAATAGATAGCTCAAAATATCTTATAAAAACGTTCAACTGGCCAAAAGAGGCAACTCAAGTCTAGAACATTAGCAATTGAAAATGAAACAAACTTCTCAAAACTCTATTGTCTATCTATGAAGCCTCTAATAACTATGATGGAACTCGGGACAAGACCATGACATCCTAACAAAACTGAAAGATATAAATAGAATCCTCTGAAGCAAGAAGGCTCGCCAAAGCTATCTCGAACTGAAAGTGGTATCAACGAAGTTCCCATTGATTACCCTGGTTACCTGTATCTGCATCATAAAAGATGCTGGCCAAATGACGTCAGTACATGGAATGTACGAGCATGCAAGGGCAACTCAAGCACATACATAAGCTTGATCTGACAGAAAGAAAGAACATACTTACCTCATCTCAACTCAACTCAACTAAAAAATACTCAAGAATATGCAAACTCAGAAATACTCAACTCAGTTCAAGAATACTCAACTCATTATAAAGCAATAACAAAATATTGATGAGTCTAAGATTTGGACTCATTTAGGGCTTTGTTTTCATAGTTTTATTGTCCTCAATGCGTAATTTATGCTCTTAACTAATGTTAAAGTGTTGATTTGCAGCAATGAAGGAAAATGAGCAAGGCAAGGGCATTACCGGACAAAAAGGAGCAAAAGGATGAAGAAGTTGAAGAAAGGCAGTCCTGATGATCACTAAGACCACTCGGTGAACCACCAAGTGGCTCTTCAGCTCGCCAAAAGTTCCAGCATTCCAGCCTTGGGGAACAAGCCAACTTGGCGATGAAAATGGACAGTCGGCGAACTGCCGAATGGATCGACGACTCAGCTCCTAATCGTCTAAAGTTACAAAAGCCTGAGGTTGAAGAGACAAGGCAAGACGATGATGGAGAGTCACACTTGGTGAGTCGCTGACCTGGTCAGCGACACTCGACTGATTCTGCCGATTGACCCTAAAGGCAAAAATCTAGGAGCGTATAAATTGAATTTTGAAAAGAAAAAGAGTAGTTCCTACTGATCCTAAGGCTGGGTTTTTCGAACTAAGTAAAAAGAAACATTGTTCTTACTAGTTTTTAGAGTTTTTGAGTAGAGTTTTCAAGTGGGTTATGAATTCTAGTTGATTGAAAGCGTTGTGAAGACTTGGAAATCATTACCCAGTTCATGGATAACGTAATTGTTAATATTTTCTTACTTTTTATAATGTGTGGCTAAAATCCCCATTCTTGGGGGTGTGATCCTATGATTATTTGTTCTAATTAGCTTATGGGTATTGTAGTTTACTGATTTAGATGTTGTTTTGAAGTGGATTTGATTGATAGCTGTGTATTAACCCATGAATTGTAGTTGCAAATGTAATTCTAACTTAGTGTTCTAGGCTTGCTTAAGAAAGAAGTTTGAGAATTAAGGCTATCGATTGATGATTGTAGTGATAGGGTTATTATTGATTCAGCTTGAGAGAGTGAATATAAACTCAATCCTACCAATCTAGCTCGAAAGAGTAAATTAATTGAGGTATTGGGCTGTTTATATTGTTATGCTTTTCGAGTTTCGAGAGAACTAACTTGAATCATAATAGTTGTTCGAGAGAGAGTTATTGCATCTATAGTCTAGCCTACCTACTAAGATTTAGCAATTGTTAGTAAATTACAATTACCCATATAGTGAAATTATCCTTTAATCGATTACATCCCCAAGAATTCCTCTCTACTTATCTACTCCCTTGTTTCGTAATTGTTGTAGTTGATAATTGACAAACCAAATCCCTTTTAACTTACATTGCTTTAATTCGATAATTTTTACTTCTACAAATGACTAAAGCACAACTTTCTCTTCTTAATTGAATTCTATACCGTATCATTCCCTGTGGGTTCAACTCCAACTCTTTGTTGGGTTTATACTAGATTGTGATTGCCTACATCTAGAATTGGATGAGGTGTAGTTGAGCGTTATCAAAGATGCAGTATAAAGAAAGATTTTTAGAACAGTATATAACAACTCAAAGTATTTAAAAAAACAATAATAACTCTTTACACTTATTTGGAGATTCTCTAATCGACAACCATCACTATGAGGTACGTGATAATACAACGTCTCGCCAACGCTGCTAGAACTTTCCTATACCTTTTCGGAGTATCAGACATCCTCAACTAAGTGGATCCACTAATCTATGCTTAAAAAGCAATAAGGAATTATATAAAAAGTATGACTCTTTTTACCCATGTAGGATACATGGTTTATGAGGACTTTGAGTTGTTTGAACTTGTCCCCATATCACAACCAGCGGTACTCCCTAGATTTAACATGGCTTATGGAACCCCGAAGGACTCCATACAAGCCACTTAGCTCTCATAACAAAAGAAATAGAACAACGAAAGTAAAAACAATAGTCCAAGTCCAAACATTTTATAAAACAAAGCGGAAGTCTAGACACTTGTCTCATCACAGCCATCTAATACAATCGATTGAAATTGGCCCTAGCCCATACATTTTTTCCAAAAGTGAAATACAAGAAAAGGAACTAAACAATGGAAGTCCGTCCTCGAACCATGAGGAATCACCAAGCTCGGGAATCAATCAAATCCAAGCTCTAGCCACGAAACTAGGAACCCTATCTATCGGACCCAACATTTTGGCAAGTATGATAGCTATGCATAAAAACATTAAAAACATGCTAAAAGGGACATTTCATTTCATAACATGCAATTGACCAAGCTAAAACATGATATAAGAGGGTTAGAAAACATACTTCACACAACCATAGTCAATGCAATCTATGGGGGAGCTTCCATCTCAAGAGATTTCTTCTAGAAACCCGGCCTCTACTACGGGAGTGCTTCCATCTCATATCAATATCCTCTCAGTGCTAAGCATAAATCCCACAAAATAGTCTTTTCTTACTTATTCTCATCATTCATGGAAAGGTATCTTAGGATAACCAATCCAAGCTAGTTTCATTAGGATAGCTCTTACTCTTTGATTCAATTAGGTAAGAAAGTCTTTCAACCTTAGAATCCTTATTATGTGAGAAAACCTTTCACGTCATGTTAGTATGTGTTTATGAGAATATCCTTCCAACAACACAACAACAACATCATCATTGATACTTTACTCTCAAAGTACCCTTAATACATTTGCATAAATTTCATAAGAAAATGCATAATTCCATAACTTACCTCTTGAGGTTCAAAACCCACTTTCAAGCATCAATACTTAGAAAACATGGGTTAGATATGGATTTTGTCATAGATTCATGTAAAACTAGTAATGCATGCTCAATTTCATAAAACTCATCCTTTACAATCAAAATCCCACATCACATGATTTATAACTTGAAAACATGAGGGTTACATGATTTATCAATTCATGCATATTAAAACATAATTCAATCCTTTAGATCAAAAATCAAGAGAACCCATGGTAATTGAAGAAAACCCTAGCTAATTGGGGAATTCTACTTTTAAAATAGGAGAATTTGGGAACACCATGAATGAAAGGAATTCATGGATGAAAACTACCATACTTTGAATCCGAATGCTAGCCTTCAATGGAGGAATCGATACCTTAGCTTGAAAACCTAGGTGAATCCTTCTTCTTCTTCTTCAAGTTCTATAGAGACAATATTTTTGGAGAGTTCTTTTTGGGTGAGTTTTGAGAGAATGATTTCTATTGGAAAATTTGGGGGTAAAAAGACTTGTATAGGGTAACTAAACATAGGAAAAATGGCATAGTATAGGAACTAATTAATTAGTAAAAGACCCAACTAACCCTGAAACTTTACTGCCAGCGACTCTATCCGTATGGGCGACCCCTCACAGACCTATGCTCTGTAGAGATAATAGAAAGGGTTGGGCCACACCGGAGCCCACCCTACAAACACATTATCACTGCTTTGCTAAACTGCCAACTACGCCTTAAAATTGACCCACAGCCATGACCGATGGACCGTGGATATGACGATGGGCCGTCCTATACGACCGTCGTTTGTAGTCAGAGACTTTCCACCATGGACCGTGGTCCCAACAACGGTCCGTTGGTTCAGGCATTAGGTCCACCCCTATTTGGACCATTTTGGGGAGCCATCCACGGACCACACCTACGGTTTGTGGTCCCATCCACAGGCCGTGGGTGGCCGGCGTGGATTGCACCTGCAACTTTTGGAAATTTGGTTCATTTACCTTTGCAAATACGGGGTGTTACAATATCTCCCCCTTGGGATCATTCATCCTCGAATGAGATTCTAGGCATATCTTAAACGAAAAGACTCAAGACTAGCAGCCCATCATGCATGCAACTCATCAAAATGCACATAATCAAGGAGGAAACATCGACTCCAAGCTAAACATACTCAAGGCATAATAAGGAAAATAGGAACTAGACCTAGCAACCCAACATGCATGAAATTTCAAAATCAATCATGTTCAATGGAGGAACTACCTTCTCCAAGCTAAAAGCATGCTCACTATCCTCTTATGGAGCCTTCATGCAATTCATTCTCAAAAAGCATATCTAATGCATGCTCAACAATCATCTGATGAAGTCTATAGGCAACTTATACTCAGTGCATAACAACATGAGGAAAATAAATCATGTAAGTCAGTTTTTTCAAAACTTAAGCTTTTTCATAAACATGCGTAAATAAGGAAATCATGGAAATACATAAAACACACATGATCGCAATGCGCTTATACCTCCAACATCAATAGGAGCTTTCTGCCTATTTGGGTCCATTTCGTAAAATACAAACTCTATTTCATATATATTTTGACAAATACTAGATTAAACCATGAGGAACTCATTACCTCAAGCTAGAGTAGGAGTAGAAGGGAAGAGATGAGGATATCGGGACATCATATCGACCTCGGCCTCCCAAGTAGGACCCTCAACTAGATGATTCCTCCATAACACCTCTACGGAAGAAACTTCTTTATTTCTCAACCTCTTGACTTACCGGTCTAAAATCTCAACCGGAACTTCTTCATAAGAGAGATTTTCTTTAACTTCCAAACCTTCTAAGGAAACTATAGATGTCAGATCACCAACACATTTCTTCAACATAGAGACATGGAAAATCGGATGCACCGATGCAAACTCATTTGGCAAATCAAGCTCATAAGCGACCTTACCAACACGTCTCAAAATCTCATATGGGCCTACTGATTATCGCACAACTACACCTCATCCGGTACTAGGTGTAGACGATCGTAATCTAGAATAAAACCCAACAAGTGAGTTAGGGTCGAACCCACAGGGAGCGGTACAAGTTTGAATTCAATTATGAAGTTGTAAATGTGATTTAATTGGTTGTAGGAATGGAAATTATCAGAAATACCTAAATAAATCGAAGGGGTGACATAAATGTCAAATGGGGGAATTGATTGTCAAATAGAAACTAAAGCAATCAAAAACAACAGGGGGAATCAAGTAATTAAGAGATACTCAGGGGAATGACAGACTAACTATCAATTTCCCTAAATGGGTGCTTGGTAATTACTAACTGTTTCTAAATCTTAGCGGGTAGGCTGGACCTTAGATGTAATAGCTTTCTTTCGAACAACTATTACGATTCAGGTGAGTTCTCTCATACCTCAACAAACTTCACACTATAAACATCCCAAAACCTCATTTTATCTACTCTCTCAAGCTAGATTAGTAGAATTGAGCTTAGAATTCACCCTCTCAAGATGAACCCACAACAATCCAATAACTACAAATGCTAATTTATAACCTTGGTTTTACACCTCTCACTCAAGCAAGTATAAAACACTAAACAAGATTGAAATAAACATCCCAATGCATTGATTTAACACCAGCTATAAATAAACCCCATTTTAAAAGAGAAATAAGATCAATAATCCCTAACACCCATCAGCTAAATCAGACAATTAGTCACATAGTCACACCCCCAAGTATTGGGGTTTTATATATTCATTATAAAAAGTAAGAACTCAATACCTATTACAGTTTCCATGGCTTGGTAGTGATTTCCAAACCCTTAAAATGATTCAATGTAGCTTCAATTACAAAACCCAATTCAAAATCTACTTAGAAAGCTTCAAAACTGAACAAGAACAATGTTTTTCGTTTGGGTATGAGTTTCCCAATGTTTTGATACCTTCTTCCTATTCAAAAAATCAAGTTATACTTATTCAAAATTTGGCCTTTTGGAGCAACTCGGCGAGATAAGTTGTGCTTCGCCGATTGGTCGGTGACTCGCTAATCGCCCCTTTCCATTGCCTTCTTGTCTCGAGTTTTCATCTAATATGCACTGTGACTTTAGGCGATCTATGTCAGGGTCGCCGATGGATTCCTTGATGTGCCCTTTGCCCCTGTGGATCACCAATTCACTTGTATCTTCATTGAACATTTTGTAAATTTCGACGGTCTGACCTCTATTCGTCGATCCAATTTGGCGTGTCGCCGATAGAGCTTATGTCTCCTCCAATTTCTCTCATCCCTAGGGCTGGCATGCTGGAACTTTGGGCGGGGTAAAGAGTCACTCGGCAGTTCGTCGAGTGGTCTTGGCGATCACCAGGATCGCTTTTCTTCACTTCTTCAGTTTGTTAGCTCCTTTTTTACCAGTAGTGTCCTTTCCTTGCTCCTTAGCCTTCATAGTTGCAAAACAACACTTTAACATTAGTTTAGAGAATAAATTAGGCATTTGAGGACACTTAAACTATTAAAACAAAGCCCTAAAAGAGTCAGAATCTCAAACTTATCAACACCCCCAACTTAAACTTTTGCATATCCTCAAGTAAACTTCAAAATCAATCGGTTCAACAAGGATGTCTACAATCAGTGTTGCTTAAAGATCAACATGAATACACACAAAAGGTTCACACTACATATACAATGCTCAATTGTGCACTCAAATATTCAAATTATGACTCACTATTATCAAGTGTACTCAAGCTCACAATGTTTTCTTCAAATGCAAGGTCAAGCTCAACAAAGGTACTTAAATGCCCTCACAACAAACATGATTCCATATTCACACAAACTTTCTCAAAAATTTAAGGTTCCGGAATCACATACAACTCTCACACTCAAAAAGATGAGCACATGCATGACTTCACTTATAGGATTGCCCTTATTTTCCAATCAACTATCGTTTCAACTCACTCAAGATTACAAAGGTCTTTTTAAGGCTTGCAATGGGGATGAGTGTAAAGGTATGGTCATATAGGCTTAGTGGCATTTACGTACATGAAGTATGGTCTGAAAATCACTTTTTCTCCTTCTCTTTCACATTCAAGCATGTTCATAATCCACCCCATTATTAAACTAAACATGAATCACCGGTACCCCATTTTTTTCACTATTTTCACACACTTTATTTCACAACTTTTTCTCTTTTTCAGTCTTTTTCTTTTCTTTATCTTTTTTTTATATGGAGGGATTCCATCTTTTTCAAAACAATCCATCAAAGGGGGATTCCTCACACTTCTTGACTTTCCCTCTTGTTCACTAAACCCCCAACTTAGGTTTTTGGCCTAAGTTGGCTATTCAAACGAACCAATAGTTCATGAAGGTTATGGGTGATGGGATAAAGAGGTCAAAGTTGCTCAAGTTTCTTCCAAAGAAAAGGAATAGGCTCAAAAGGTGCCAAGCAAGTTTCACATTTCTCACAAGGTTAGCTACAAAGAGGTATATTGTCAAATTGGTTCACTCTAAAAAGATTTTGCCTAAGATCATTTCAATTGCTTGCTTCACTCAATCAATCGGACCAACCATGCAAATTATAGGTGTCATCAAGCACAATATTCAAGACAACCTCACCACACAAGGCATTGATACAATTATTAAACAAGACTTCACACTTTCTAGCTAGCATGAAATGTTCATCACAAGAGACTTAATTGACAATCAGCTAGTCACAACGAGATGCAAAAAAGTTCACATATTGCCTATGTAACTCAGTTTGCCTCATCGTAGCCTCATATTCATATCGTTCAATTAGAACACTATTCAAGTCATCGGCATTGACCACAATCGACACTCAAAAGTGCAATAGAACAACTTCTTCCAAACACCTCTAGAGGTGGTATTCCTAACATGGGGCCACTGAAACGACCCCAAAATGCCCGAAAATGTGCTTCGGAAACACCTATAATTGTAATTTCCATATATCTCAAAATTCGTGCATGATTTTGGAAATTTGACTTCATATTCTTATTCGTGGGGTCAAATTGAGTAGGAAATGGGTCTAACCCGAATTTTAGAACAATCGTATCAAAATTCGAAAATCGCAAAAAATGCGATTTTCAGGGTCAACTTTAAAGGGGCATATCTCTTAGCACACAAGGAACTGGAAGGGCCGCAACCTATTAAATTAAACCTCTATGAGTTAGCTTTCCAATGCACTTGGTTTCACCTCATTCCAAGTTAGGATGAGGGAGTTATGACCATTTTCGTAAAACCTGTCGGAGCA
>JAJOOR010042075.1:0-14796 GCA_036250505.1 Solanum acaule
CCCCCCCCCCCCCCCCCCCTCCTTCTGTTTTTGTATTTTTTTTAATTTTTTTTTTTTTTTGGGGGGGTCAAAGTACCAGTCTGTAAGAAAGCTGAGAAACAGTGGTCAGGATGCATGCACAACTTGAAGTCAAGTGCACAACATCCAACAGCAACCTAAGCTCTTTGAGCAAAGTTCTTTCAGTCATAAAATGAAACCTCGCAGATTGATCAAACAGGATAGCGTCATTACTGGTACGCTGGTGACAGTAGAAATTGATTGACAATATTTGCTAAATTATTCCCAACAGGTCCAATTACTCAAAGAACATAAAAAATTAGACCACTTCAGTTGAATCTCACAGATCTAAACGCAATTTTAACAGATCCAATTATCAGTTACTCTTTCTATATCTGTAAATATTTTGCTAATATTCACACCCTTCTCTGCAACAGAAGGGCTTCATTTTATAGAAATGCCACTGTTATCTATGAAATAGAGGATACGAGTTATCACGTATCAGTATGGAAGCATTATTGGTTGCAACCAAAATAAATTAGATTCTACTACAAAGTGGATGAATCAACCACAGAGAAAATTGTTGATTTCAGTGGTTTTTCTATTGCTCTTGCCTCTTGGTGTGAATGGAACTCGTGTAAGACGAGTTCATAAGTTTAAATGAAGATGATGAAAACAGAAATGGAAAAAAATAATAATCTTATGTTTTGTCCTTTGAAAACTCACTTCCATTTGGTTTAGCAAATTTACCAGCTCATTCAGTTTAATAAACTACTTGAAGAGGCTAAAAAATAGGTGTCTACCAAAGCAGAGGTTGGTCCCTCTATAGTTACTCCAAGTATGTATATATTTCAAGAGAATATACCTGTCATGGATTAAGGTGCTACGAACATAACAAATACTGGAGCATACATTATTACCCACCCAAACCAGCTTAGACTCAACGAGTTCACCCAACTAACTGAAAGTGTAAATAGATCATGTATTCTAACCATCACCAACATCCATTTTTCCAAGTTCACAGATACCATTTGCTTGTTGTACATCTCTTCTTAAATATCATGAAGTGAATGTTGCAGAAAGAGTGCACTCCAAATTTAGTTTCATTTCTTAAAATTGATACTTGTACTTTCAGCAGGAAGGCAGGGCTAAAAGATTACAAGTCATATTAGTGTAGGTACATCTCCCAAACATTGAGGAGAAAAGAGAGTAAGAAAACATAGCATTAGCCTTGACTGAATAATCTGAACATGCAAGTTTAGTTGGAAACAGAAAACATAACAAAAGTATAAACATATCATGTCACACAGTTGTTTAGACAACACATCACCCAAGATCAACGGCAATTTTCATGTTGACCAAGTGGCTTCATGGTAACTGTACTTAGGAAACTATGGCAATCTGATTAGTTAAGGAACTCATAATTGGCAAATGAGTAAAATCAAATGGAAGAAAAAGAGAAATTTGAAATGGAAAGTAGGGGAAAACAAAAGCTCAAGATCTGTAAGAAAATCAAGATTTTTTTATAAGATTATGCATTGCAGAAAGCAAAGCCACAAATCAATTTGACCTGAATGATAATGTAAGTTTGATTGCTTTATGCTTGACGAGAAACCTTAGGGTAGATTTAGAATCCGTTTAGATTGGCTTAAAAAAAGTAGCTTTAAGTCAAAAATAAAAAAAGTAAAACTTAAATGACTTTTAAGTCAAAAAATAAAAAGTAGGGGAGACATACTTTTGATTTTTGACTTATTTTAAGTCATTTTTAACTTATTGACATTTTTGACCTTGCCAAACACTTCCTAACTTATTTTAAGTCATTTTTGACTTATTTTAAGTTATTTTTTATATTTGCCTGACACTTCCAGCAGTCAAAGTAAAAACTGACTTAAAAGTAGGTTTGACCAACTTTTTAAGCCAATCCAAACACCCTCTTAGTACCTGAAAAACCAGCAACTAGGATAACTAATTACATCAGCTTTCCCAGTGATGCCTATTTCAGAAGTTACAGATTTCTCTTTCCTTCTAGGTGGCCCAAAGATAAAAACTAACCGGAATCATGGATAACTGCCCAAAAAAGATTGTATTGGATACCATACACATACTATAGCAGAAACCAGTAGGAACTGAAATTATTATATAACTTCATTCATTTCATGGCCGCACACTTATCTCTCTCTCTCCCTCCGACTTGCTTTTAAAGTTAGTTCCTACAAACTGATATGGTAAGGACCATCGCATGAAGAAGGAGATCGTAAGTACAGAAATTCTAGGTATCACCTTATTGTGTCAGTTTATAAGCAAAGATTAACTGGTCATGAATACCGTAGATGACTTCATGATCCAGTATTCCCTTCATGAACTTCATCTATCAACTTCATATTAATAATGATTGTGGAATACATACACAACTTTTTACATCCAAAATATATTCCAGACACTAATATGTTCATCAGTTAAAAGTGTTAAATCGCATGACGGAGGATAGGACATGGTAAAGGCACTCTACTTACAATTCACTTAATACTCTTCATCTATCTAAGAAAAAAGTCACCTAATGATATCCATAACCTTGGACCAGACATAATGCTAATGAGAGATGAATACACCGGCATAGGTTGATTTTCAGAGGGAAGAGAAGAGAACTATGAATGGGGTCATCAACAAAGGTTAATTAGCAACACCCTACAAACTGTCTCAGTAAAAAAGTAAACGACTTAAAAGTAGGAGTTATTATTTACAGATAAAGGGTTAAATCCTAATATTATCAACCTAAGCACTAAACTTGAGAGCTCAACTATCAAATACTACTAGTAGGGCTAAAACAAGTCTATTCCTACCTCCTACCTGCACCTGAAATTACATTAAAAACTCTATCCACAGATAACAGCGTTCAAACTAAGTATAAACAAAATAATCAAATCCTTACAATTTGGGGGCATTTAATCATCAAGAATTAGGAAAAGTAATCTTCTAATCGTGCAACCAGTTGTTCACCAGCCCTAATTAAAGTCGCAGAATGTAACCCTAACAAAGACCAAATCAGCACTTAACAACTAAACGATCACATCAACAAAACCCACTTCAAGAACCCCAATTCCCACTAGAACCCATATGGAATCAAAGCTAAAAAACTAAACAACTGAAATGAAAAAAAAAAAAAAACCTTACCGCAGATCTTGATGGGTGCATCAAGCTCAAGAAGATTTGGCTGCTTCAAGAAAATTTCTCTTGACTTGAGACAGAGCTGTCTGATTTCTGCCTCAGAAAGTTGTACTTGTTTTCCAGGTCTTCCACGAACTTCAAGCAAGCGATGGATTATATCATCAAGTGCTAAAATATCCATATTTCTTGCTCTGCTAAACTTGGCATATAAGCAAAGAAGTTGAATAACCCCAAACTGGCTGTATGTCAAGTAGAAGAGACAAGTGGATTGGTAGTCTCCTAGAGAGAGAGAGAGAGGACTAGTCTTCTTCTTTTCGAAAATGGCGTTTTCTGTTCGGAACATTCGTGTCTATCTTTGAGAAAAGAGAGAGATAATAGCAGGGTAGGGCGTCTCTACGAAAATTAATTGTTCCCACGCGGTTGTATCAAAATGAATACACACTGATATTATTTTTTTGGGTCTAAATTTGGGTTACGCACATAATGGGGTAGTGTGGATGTGGGGTGGCATAGGTTTAAGTTTGTGCGAGGCGGGATGAATTTAAGGCTATGTGGGGCAGGCGGATTTAAAGTTTTGTGGGGTGGGTTAAAGTGGGTTATTTTAAAATTAATGCGTGGTAGAGGTTGTGGATATATGTGATTTTATGTGGCTTGCAAGGGTTGCGGGTATATGTGATTTTATGTGAATTTAAATTTAATTTTAATTTTTTACATGTTATAAGAGTGATAGAGTATTAGTTATTAAGATAATTTCTTCAAATCTACTAAAATATTCAAGATAGTAAATGAAAATGGTTCAATAAAAAATAATTCAATTGCTTACATGTTTCCCAATTGACCTCTAAAAAATAAATTTTTAAGTCATTATCATATTATATTAATACAACTTGATGAAAAAATGAATTTATTTTTATGAATTTTATTTTAGTATCAAACTTAACTAGAAAGAGAAAATATTAAAAAAATTATGCAGGCGGGTTCATGCAGAATGGGTTTATGCGGGGCGGGACTGGTTGAAAATGAAAAAAAGGGGTTATGTGGTGCAGGGCGGGGCAGATTAAGAATTTTGTGGGTTAAGCTCAACCCGCCCCACTCCATTGTCATCCCTACATGCACGACATAATTCATTTGAGAGACTGCTTCCAACACGATTTTCTTCATATCAAAGGTTTAAACTTGAGACCTCTATTTGAGGATGAAGCAGTCTTAGAGATGTCAATAAGGCGGGGCGGGTTATGGGGCAAATTGAACTTAACCCACCAAAATTTCAACCCATCTTGTAATCACCGTAATCACCCGCTCCATTGTTATCCTTAGCAATCTCCAGACCCTTACTACAAATTTTAATTAAGGATAATTTTTTGATGAAATTTATACATGAATTTAAGGTTGGACTACGGTTTTTGATTCATCTTAATTTCTGGACCTTAGGCCCATTTTAAAAGCAAGGATCCATTTGGTTTCAAGAGCTGGTTAGGCTCTGTTTTAAAGTAGGGAAAATTATGCAGATAAATAAATATATAATAGTAAATTAGTTAATATAGCTACAGTTTAATTAAATTATTAGTCACCGCAAACTTACAATCATAATTACATAGCCCATGTTCAAAATGTGTATAATTCGATTCATAATTGTATAAATTTAGAATTTGCATAATTCGGTTCCTAATTATATATCCAGAATTTTCCTAATTGTATAGATTCAGACTTTGTATGTGCTCACCATAGCTTGTATATAATTATCATGTTGATACATTTTATTTGGATAAGTTCTGAAAAATTCTTAAATGTATAAATATAGAATTTGTATATACTTGCCATGTTTGTATATTGACAAGCGAATTATACAAATGACAAATAGAACCTATAGCAAGCAAAACTATAGCTATGGAGCATAATTAGGCGAACTGTAGCTAGGGGTGTTTGTGGTTTGGTTTAGATCGGTTATTGATTAAAACCAAATCCAAACCAATCTAGTCGGTTTTTTAAATTTCTAAAATCAAACGAAAAAAAATAACTGTCGGTTTGATTCGATTTTTCTGATTTATTCGGTTTGAAAGTAATAATTTTTTTGATGATGTACGTATCTCGATAGACACAAACACCTAGTACATGAACAATCCTCAGAGAAACTACTATCGGTTTAATTAAGCAATTAAACAATACTAGAGTTATCATTACACGAACAAAGTGATTCAGTTAAGAGAAAGTTTGATTATTTTATGTGAAGTAGGCTAAAGACTAAAATGATTTTTGATGGATTTGGACTTAGGATTGTTATAGTTGGGCTAAAGTATTGAGTTTGAAAAAATGATAAAGCTAAATACTTAAGTTAATTAAACTTTAACAAAATATTTATATTTTATTTATGAATGATATATAAATAATTACTATAAAACTTATATATCTAATTTATCAGTTCGATTTGGATATTTTTCCAGTTGTATTTTAGTAAAACCAAAATCAAACAAAAAAGTATCAGTTTTCAAAATTTAAAACCAAACCTAACCAACAATTTTTTTAATCGATTTGGTTCGAATTGCGATTTGAATTGATTTTTTAACCATAACCATGAACAACCCTAACTGTAGCTAAGGAAGCTTATTAAGTTTAATCTCTTTGATATTTATGAAATTTCCTCTACAAAGTAAAGTTGCAACATAATAAAACACTATGTATTCCCGAGGAATCAAACCTGACCACAATCAGCATCTGTGAGCTTGATGAACACACTACTAAACTACTGCTTTCCATTGTGTTTAAGCGTGTCTAAAATCCCCCCATAGAAATGGAAGAGGGGGGTTGAGTGCGTTGCGTGGATGAAAGAAAATGAATTTGAAATATAACTTATAGAACTTGTTTTTCTTACTTGTATTAAGAGAATCATTTTTTTTCATTTTTGAGTACTTGTTTCTAGATAAAACGTTTTTCACAACATTTTGATCAATCAAACGTAAATAAATATATTAAAATATTTATTTTATATCAAATACATCCAAAGTATACATATATTATACATTCGTCACTTATTTTTAATTTAAACAGTTAAGTAATAGTACTTCCAAAAAGAAATAAAGGAAGCAAAGGCCAAAAGTATTGGCCTCCTTTTGGGCTATAAAACATATATTATTGGCCCAAAATTAGCTACCTAAAGTCTAACATCAATATCGCTTGATAAAGTTTTGGAGAAAAAAATCATAGAAATTGGTCAATTCTATAATCGAACAATATTGCAAATTCATTTTTTGTCAAGATTTTTTTTTTTTTATATATGCCTAAATGGCTCCAATATATGCGACTAAGTATATTAAAATAAAAGTACTTACAAGTAAAGTAGAATAAAATTATTAAAATTATAACTAAGAAGATTTTTTAGAGTTATATGATTTAATTAAGCATACGATAAAATTCAATCATAATTTATAATTGTTTAGATGTTAAAGATTGAAATAGGGGAAATAAAGTCTTTTTTTTCTTTTAACTTTCTCATTCATTTTTCTTCTTTTTCTTGAATTATTTCAATTCCAAATAAAGGGTAATGAAAAAAAACATAATTGTTTTGAATGGGCTGTACTACATAAAAAATGAATTAATTGCCGCTAAATATGTATTTTTAGCAGCAACTAATACTCTTTGTATATGTCTCTAAAGCATTTAGCGATATTGGTTCTCATGACACTTAACTAATGCCGGTAAAGACTTTAGCACTCTTTATTAATGTCTATATTTATTACCACTAAAAGTTATTTTTGTCGTAGTTCATAAGATTCCCACCTTCATTGAAAAATCATAAAAACTAGAAAGATCTGGTTTACAGAGTATATAATAATATATAATTAGTGTTGATTATATTGAACAAAATCTATGAAAAAATATAGTGTAGGTTTATTTTTTGTCGAAAGTTTTTGTGGGTTGTTGCATAGTATAAAAGGAAATTTTATCTAAAAAGTTTATCGGAATCATATTTACTTTTTCTAACAAATATATAGATATTAAACACTTGTTATATATACGCACATATACATAAAGGGTGTCTCTGGAGTGAATAAAAAAAATATATCAAGAGAATTTATATAATTTAGTAAATAGTATAATTTTATATATTGAGATATATGACGTAATATTTTATTCTGAATTATACATCTTTCAAATTTTCAAGTTTTGTTCATAATGGCGTTCGGTAATGCGCTTTATGCCTAGATTAGTGCTCTTTAATGATTTCCTTGTTTTATCTCTTAATATCATTTAAGGGAACTAGGAAATAGCATATATTCTCTATTATTATACAAAGAAATTTATTTTATTGCATATATTCCACCACTTTATTAATTTATTCTCACATAAATACACATTTGATTACTTATCATCCCAAATTTAGGAATTAGACTTATCCCAATATAGTTATAGAGATTTTTTTTTGTATCTTGCTATTTTTGTTGTCTTTTTATTATTATTATTTATTTATTTTGTAAATTCTATATCGGATACTTTGTTTTTGAGTCGAGAGTCTATCAGAAACAAATTTTCTACCTCATAAAGGTAGAGACAAGGTTTACGTATATTCTACCCTCCATGGTTCCCAAACCCTACACATGGGATTGCATTAAATATGTTGGTGTTATTGTTGCTACTTATATACTTCCTCTGTCCCTAATTACTTATTCACTTTTCCTTTTATAGTTGTCCCTAATTACTTGTCCATTTTGACAAATCAAGAGAGGACAATTTTTTTTTACCTATTATACCCTCAATTAAATGACTAATTACTTTGAAAAATGCATAACTTTTCATCCACTTCATAATTAATAGGGGTAAAATGATAAACTCACTATGTCATTAATTAATTTCTTAATAGGTGTGTCAATTCAAAAGTGGACAAGTAATTAGGGACAGAAGGAGTATATTTCATCCTATTTTATTCTCTCTTTTCTTACAATTTATGTTGGATAGTTCCTTTTAAGCCGAGAGTCTATTAAAACAAACTTTTTACCTCATATTCAAAGCAAGTTTGTTTTATTGTGGCCATATGTTTTAGTATTTGAAATAGTTTATTATGAAGAAGAATTATTATTGTTGAGTCAGTCAGAGCTCAAACTTTGACGGCGTGACAAACATTAGTGTATATATCTTGTATTTCTATTAATTAGTCAACATTCTACATTTAAATTGAAGTCCTTTTTATCAGTTTCACATTTCTATTATTACATATTTGACTTACACACGTTTGATATCTGCTTTTTCTTGACAAATGGTCCCAATTGAATTTTGTCAACCTAAACGTGTGATACTTTTTTTGACTACTTGTTTAACATTTCAAATTTGGCAGTCGGTGGCCATTATTTGTGTGAATTACATGTTTGGGGATGGGTGGTAGCTTACTTTTCATTTTTGGGTTGCATGTGATGTGCAATGGAAAACCTTTTTTGGTTTCTTCTTCAATGATTAGGGAGGGATTAACTTTATCAAATGTAAGACACTGTTTTCAAAAGATATTCGATTTAAGTGAAGTAAATTAAAGTAGAAATGGAAAGAAAATATATCAGTTAAGAAAAATATGACAATTAATAGAAAAGTAGTGTAGTACGTATATGCAAGGAACCATAATATCAACAACAAGGTGTGATCACCTAAACATAGTAAGTAACAGATGATTACAGATATCAAAAGTCAAAGATTACATGAATAAGTGTATTTAATAAACAACATATATTAAAAGTAAAAAATTATATAAATAGACTAATACACTGAGTAAAAATAATCATATTAAACTTATGGTAATTTAAAAATTAAAATAGCAAGTTTCTCAATAGGTAAGTCGAATTTAAAGAGTTAGACCTAACAAAATGGGAAGGTGGAAATAGATATTCTATAGGTACATTTTGATGACTATTGAAGTGTTTAATAATAGGTTTAAGGGTCCATTTTGGTGTATCAAAATGAAAATTAGTGTCAAAGTTGATGTATTATTTGGCCTTAATGATATCAATTATTAGTAACTCTTGTCTTTTTTATGTCACTAACTTGTTGAAGTCATTATTAATTTACAATATCTTTTAGATTACATATGAAACCACCTTTTTCTTTCTTATTGGAGGCTGAGACAGAGTTCACCAACTATGTCCTCTACCTTTAGACTTTCCTTAATTCTTTCACATACGTTTGATACTGTATTGAAGTTTGACTAAATCTAAATTTGTGTCGAGAAAGCCTACATTGAAGGTAAATACTACTTAACCATTTGTACACCTCTTTTTATTTACAAAATTTATCAAATGGAGTCCCTTTCTCCTATGAGAAGTCCTCCAGGTTCTTCTTCCCATGCTGGCTTCCCAATTATAGTTATCGCAATCATCGGTATCGTGGCTACTGGTTTATTGCTAGTTAGTTACTACATTTTTGTTATCAAATGTTGTTTGAATTGGCATAGAATTGATCTTTTGAGACGATTTTCTTTCTCTAGAAGGCAGAGTGTGGTAGACCCTTTAACGGTTTACTCCCCTGTACTGGAAAATCGGGGACTAGAGGAATCTGTGATTAGATCAATCCCGATTTTCCAGTACAAGAAAAGGGAAGGAAAAGATGCAATCATTGAGGAGAGAACAAGAAGTTCTTGTGAATGTGCTGTTTGTTTGAATGATTTTCAAGATAATGAGAAGCTTAGAATAATTCCAAGTTGTGCTCATATTTTCCATATTGATTGTATTGATGTTTGGCTTCAAAAAAATGCAAATTGTCCACTTTGCAGAACCAACATCTCATCGACTAAAATCCCTTATCCAAATGATAATTTCACAGGCAGAGATGAAGACTATGTTGTCATAGAAATAGCAGAAAACAATCCAACATTATCCGGGCATAGTTCAAATTTTTCAAGAAATTTGATCTCAAGCATGGGGGATGAGTGCATTGACATAAGAAAAAAAGACGAAGATTTCGCAGTCCAACACATTAGGAGATCATTCTCAATGGATTCAGCTGCTGACAGACAACTTTATTTGACAGTTCAACAGATTGTACAGCAGCAAAGACAAGTTCCTGATGTTAGTCCTTGTGAAAGTAGCAGTGCCAGAGTCATCAAGAGATCGTTTTTCTCTTTTGGGCATGGAAGGGGTTCAAGAAATGCAGTTCTACCAATTCATTGGGAGCCATAGTGACGTAGAAAAGGGCAGCTCGATACACTAAATTCCCCATTGTGTGCGAGGTACAAGGAAGTGTTATACAACATTTGGTCTTTTTACATGATCCTACCTTGGATTTTTGTAAGCGGTTATATTCATAGCTTGAATCTGTGCCTTCCAGGTTACAAGTATACAGTTGTATTAAGACTCCCTTTCATTTAATTAGTTTCATAGTATCTTAATTAAGTATTCTGTTGGTATAGAATATTGAGTTAAATAGATCTTTTTAGAGATTATAGAAGGATAATTGTAGATATTGAAAAAAGGAAAGTGATAAAAGTGGAAGCTAATTAAAGGTTTCTTAGCACTTACCTAGGGTGTGTTAGTTACTTAAGAAAAAGACATTCAAATTTGGCATTAGCTCACAAGTAAACAATTCTAACTTTGAAAGTGCACATCTACACATCTTAACTTGGTTTCAACCGACAACAAAACACTTCATCTTGTTCCTACTATGTCTCGTGGTACGTAAATTTTGGAAGTGTTTATATGATCATTTGTAAATTGGAGTGTTCATCTGACACAATAAAGATAAGTTGAGATATCTAGATAAACATATTCAAATTTGAAGTATTTACTTGCACAGTTGTGGACAAATTAAAATGTTTGTTTATATATTATGTCTTTACATTTTGTGTTTTCCAGCCCACCATATTTGATTATATTCTTGGATTGTTCATATTGTATATAAGATTAGAGAGCAGAGGGCAGGACCACTAAAGCAATATATATGATTTAACCATCATTGCTTTAACAACCTTTAGACATTTCATTTATTATCTTTTGGTCTGAGTATTTTGCTTAAAGAGGCCTAAGTTAAATCATTATTGTCTCTCTTTCCTTTATTTATGTATACACTTTTTCTTTAAACGAGATCCTAATATAATTTTCAATTTGTTTTTCTTACTTTTAATTTTTGCCATGACACATTTAAGATCAGTAGATTTAGGTGAAAATAAACTAGGACAGAGCCCTTAAGTTAGTATGGAGGAAGAGTGAGTTCATCTCCTTGTGATGCAAAATGACAATCACCACAGATTAGGTTAATTAATTGTGCTTAAAAACAACTTTTTTATTTGTCTTAGTGTAATCTTGGTGTCAATTTCCAGCCTACCAACAAATTAAAGGATGAGATGAAAATGGAGAAATTTCTTCTCTTTTAATAAATCTTAAGCGATGCGATCTATCAATGAATTGAAAGATAGATTTGTAACCCAAACTCGCTCAATTCGCTTAGAATTTTATGAATTGAGTAGAACATAATTTAATAATAGGCTGAATTTTAAACTGTAACCACCTATAACCCATTTTATAACGATTGTCAGTTTAACCTATTTCTGTAACTGATTTTGCTGTTGCTGTAGAGATGTGCAAAAACCAATTTAACCAAATTAAAAAAATGTTACTACTTTTAATTTATCGGGTAATTAGATTATTGGGTTAATGATATTGTAAATATTTTTATTGAGCTATCTGGTCAGTTTCCGGTTCTAAGGTTTTAGTTAGTAGTTAAACCATAACCCAAGCTTATACTACAAAAAAATTTAGTATCTTTTTTATCCTTACTTATATAATACTAGTGATTTTAGATTTTAAATATAATAGTGATTCTATCCATCTGTAGTGTTCAGTGTGAACTGACCTTGTTTTTCTTGTCAAGATATTGCTACATCAATTTTTTCTATTTGACAAGAAAGAAAATAAATTTATTTTTTCCAGAGGATATTTGAATTTGGTTCGGCTTGTAATTCGTGTAGACGGAGATAGTGTATCTATATTACTTTAAAAGCATGAAGGTCCTTAGATAATGACGGTGGATTAACCCGCATGACAGCTCGATCAACTCATTGCTTGGACATGTTTCCTATATCTTCATTATCAGTATAATGAACTATCTATATAGTTGTAATGTAATGTATTGTGCTTGTTGTTAACTCTGGTGTCTGATAAATAAATATGCATAACAGAGCTGTGAAGAAGAATCACTACAAGTACATTGACTGAAGAAAAAAGCTGCATGCTTGTTCAAAGGAATTTGTGGTAGGTTGTTGTACATTATGTTGGGTTTTAAATGTGTGAATAGAAAATGAAGGGTTGTGACTTTCCTAAACGATTGTGACTTTGCCGAATGATTGTGACCTTTTTGAGAGGTTGCGTCTTTTCTAAAGGGTTGCTACCTTTCTGAAAGATTGTCTTTTTTTTCAAAAGAGTTGTGACATTTACCCTTTGTTGGCTATAAATATAGAGATTTTTTCTCATTTTCTGCATTGAATTCTTCCCTTCATCTGCATACATTTCTTACAAAACAAAATCGATCGATCGATCGAGTCTGCGTGTGATCTAGTTGCTGTCTTTTTGAGTTTGTTGAAATTATCGAAGTTTGAGGTACCGCTACTTCTTTAATGGTTGATCCATTTTATCTTGGGAGGAATTAATCAACAACCTCGAGTACTTGAGGGGATTAAATTTCTTAAGGACACACAGTGAGTTGTGTAGACTCAGATAATTATTTTCTTCAACTTCTCACTTACTACCGCGCTTGTACATACAAATATCTCATCACATGTAATTAACTACTTCGAAGATGGCTCCTTCTCCCTATTGTATAATATTATGAGATGAACTAATTAAAGTGACATAAACAAAAATGATACAATCGATCCTAGCTTGCTTGAAATTAAGATGTTGTGTTATGCGGTTAAAAAATTGCACATTTCTCTTAATCATCATAGTATAATCATCAGTTCATCGATCTTAGAGCAAGGTCTTTTCGTAATGGATGAACTTTCAAATTGTAATTTGTGATATATGATGTAGATCGATGTGAATGATTTACTTCTTGCCAATCGATATAGGCCAGTAGCTGCTCTTAGCTTTCTGAATAATCCGTTTACTCTTAATTTCTTAATCACAAGCTCCAACTGATCTTCAATTTAGCAAGACAGATTATTTAAGCAATCAATTGCAATTTTGAAGAAATAGCCAAGACAAGAAAGTTTCAAAAGTTGTTCAAACTCTAAAACCTGGTTGACGTATGTATTATTCCTTATTTTGTTCCTAGAACTCATATCAGAAACACTTAGATAAAAGCCCGATGCACAAAGTATCCCAAGTGATGTTATGTGGACAATGCATCCTAATGTCTATTGACTGCATCCGCGACTCAAACAACCTATAGGACAACTTTACTGTTGCTCCAAGGCTCCCCTTCAGACTCTTAATAAAAGAGATATCAATTTCCTATAAGATATGTAAAAAATGAGTTGACTACCATGAAAAGTAATCTGAGTTACTATTATTAGAGGATTTGGTAACAGAAACTCCCTATAAATATTTCCAAGCATTTGTAATTAAATATTTCATATTTCAATTTCTCAGTCACCAATTAATAATATTATGGCTTCTCTTGGACTAGTAATGTTCTTTTTATATTGTACAATATTCAATGCCTTTCCAGTTTCCAGTTCCAATTATGGTGATCTTTCCCCAGAGTTGTACCAATTTTCATGTTCTCAAACAAATGAAATAGTAATGTCTGTTTTAGAAGAGGCAATTTCTAAAGATCCAAGAATGGCTGAGACTTCACTTCCATGATTGCTTTGCTTTGTTGTGGTATAAACTTTTATACACATTTTCGTTATATTTTTGGGTCATTCATATCCTATCGTTACCAATTCGTCTCATATTTCCCTCCCTAATACTAACCACTATTAAAAAAACGTGAATTGGTGATACCATCAAAAACATTATATTTTTGTCATGTTTTGGATGTGCCAATTTTCTTACGAATTCCATTGGAAAGGCGTTTCTTTAGTAGTGTAACGGAGCTCCAATCTGAAGTATACAGAGTAATATTAGGGATACATTTTGACTTTTTTTTCTTTAAATATTTTGACACGTGGAATTCATCTAGTCCACACTAAAGGTCCATTAAAGTCAAGGACAAAAATATGAGACGATTAGGATATGAATAGGAACAACTTTTACATATAACAAACATAAAAATCATATTTGTATCTTATAGCTATAGTTTGCATAATTGCGCTCCATAACAAATTTTATGTTTGCTATGAAGCTATTAATCTGTATATTTCAGGATTCATTCGAAGCTATATATAATTTTATTTTCTATAAATTTATTAAAAGGCTGTAAATTTTGTTACAAAAAAGGAAGACAATCGCTAAACTCACGCAAAAAGATCTCTTTCCTTCTACGACTTCTTTATCAGTAGTAACTCATTGTAACTGGGTACACGTTTGCCTAGAAATTTAACACCCTGAAAAATAATGCATATACAGTTTTACTCAAATATAAATATATGCATAACTATGACTTACTGTGTATAAATACGACACACATATAGTTAGCGAATTGTATAAAATAAGATTTAATTCAATTTATCCTATACAAGTTTTATAAATAAGATTATACATTATACAACACATTTCAATTGTA
>JAJOOR010042076.1:0-13854 GCA_036250505.1 Solanum acaule
CTACCCCCCCCCCCCCCCCCTCCCTGTCCCCCATCAATTTAGTTTTTAAAAAAAATATTTTAGGTTCAGAAGTGTGGATCAGGTCTTGGGTCTGATGTTAGGGTCAGATTTTGGAATGGTCGTCGGGGTTGTGTCCTAGTTCGGGTGTCAGGGTTGGGTCCTAGATCGATTATCGGGGTTAATTTTCGGGTCAGAAATTATATTCTTAAAGAGTATTTTCTAGTCTCAAGCAAAAAATACAAGATATTTTCTAAAAAATGTTTTTCAATCCCAAACCAAACATTAAAAAATATTTTCTACTCACCAACCAAACATGAGAAAATAAGTTAGAAATTCAATAGATCGTCGTCTCCAAATGCACAATGAACTTCTAGGTGAGAAGAAGGCTCATGAGTATTAAGAAAATTCCAAATTCGCAACTCGTACTTCTCTGCATCAATGTTGTAAGGCATAATGATAAATAAAAAGAAGATGATCTTTACTAAGGAGTGATTAACCATTTTGAAAAGTTTTAATTTGTTCATCTAGGTGTTTTTGATGGCATATATTAAATAAGAGAAATATATTGAGACTTGTTATGTATTTATGGAAAGAAAAACATTCAAAGGAATGAAATTTATTTTTTGTCTTAATTAATCTTATTAATTACTACAAAAAATTGATCTTCTAATTTGTTTAGTTAGGAAGATTTCTGAATAGGCTATCCATATTGTCACGATCCGAATTAGGTCCATGACCGGCGCTAAGGGGAAAGAATCCCAAAGCAAGCCTTAACATAAATCTACAGAAAATCGGGCAAAATTTCCTTTGTTTTTAGGCCCATCCTGAATTTTTCCTGTCTCAGAAATTCACAACATAACCAATAGCAACTATAAGCCACAACATAATATCCTTCAATGATCTAATTGTCATGCAATAAACCCAATTCATCTCCAAATTACGAAAAAGAAGTTCCAAATTAGTCACTTGACTACAATACGAAGGACTAATCATGACTCAAATCAAAGGAATGATAAATGGAGCGACTCCAAGAGTTTTTTAAAGAAACTAAATAAACCATAGCAAATCAATAGTTCTCTTGTCATGCGAAGCAATGTGGGGCTCACCAGATGCTACCAAATGACACTCTCTAGTTAATGAAATCCTTTTCAATACCACCTGAGATCTTTGTAAAAATAATTAGCGAGGAGTGAGACACTAGCTCAGTGAGTAATAATACTAAACCACAACCATTTTAATGAGGGACAAGTCAGAAAACAGGCTAGTATAATAATCAAAATGATAAAATAATGCCTTTTCAGAAACAATACAATATTCAATCTTATGTGCCTCATATAAGCAAAAATCAATGTAAATACTTAATAGTAAACTCAGAAAAACATTTCCATATCAAATCTTATAGCTGGGAGGTTTCAAAGGATGAATCATGTAATCAGTGTGGTCTTCTCTTTAAGAGTAACCAATAACAGTGAACTCCTCATAAAGGAGTTAAATATTCATATCAGTAGATCCCTACTCGAGGGATATCAGTAACAATACACTAGTTCTACCTTCCCACTAGCAACGGCTTTATCAGTAATCAGTAACTACAAGGTGCACCAGGTCTAACGTACATGTCGTTAGCTATGGGATTCATCAAGGTCTACTCCCATTTATATGTTTCTTGTGATTCAGTAGAAGCATTTCAAAATCGAACAGACCATTTAAATCTTATCAAATCATATATCCTTTCAAAGTTTAACAATCACCTGTCAAAGTACTATTTCTCAAATAAGTTTAAAACCTTTTCAATAACAGGAATCATATCTTGTAAGAATGAGATCATCTCAAATAATATTTTTTGTATCATATCCAGTAAATGACATGTCCCACATGCAAGTTCAAAACAGTCAGCAACACATTTACTTTATAAACCATGTAAAAATCATGAAATTTGTGAAATACAAATTGTGGTAAGATTACTACTCACAGTACTCGTGTTGAGATACCAAACTTGTCACCTCAAGCAATCCATTAGTCTTCCTCGATCAATCTATAATCACATCATGATAATCTCATATTACTTTCTTCGTTTAGGCTAATTCATACTAAATTCAGAATACCCAATCCTCAAGGTTCATGATAGACTCTCAATCTGTCAGTTTATATTAAATAGGTGCTTCAGATCCCGCTAAACAGCCTCATTGATGATTAATTCACACTATAATAAACAAAACTAACCTCAGATCCCCTCTAAGCTCTTTATCTGAACTTTTTGCTTTTCTTTCTGCATTTGTCCCGGATGTACGCAGCGAACCCCTCTTAATCCCCATTTTCTTTTCTTTTTTTCTTTTGTTTTAGCCCAAATTTTATTCTTAAACAACACCATTGGGTCAAAATAACAACCAATCAGCTTATTTCTTTTTGAAACAGTACCAAATGACATATATGCCCTTATTTTTTTATATAGGGTATTATACCTATAGAATTCATTGAGGGGTTAATGAGGAAGATTTTTTACCAATTTTTTTTTTCCTAATTAGATGATACTAATAAAAAAGACTAGATTAAGGAAGGAGATATCAATATAATAAATGAGTTTTTGTCTAGATATTTTGTGTTCGAGTACTAAAAATGGAAAGAATTCCATTGAGAGCGCCATCTCCAAAAATGAGCTCGGTAAGCAATATACATTTCTGGTACTGGATGTTCAGTATATTAATTAAATGCTTACAAGATTGGCTATTGCATGTACTTTCTCTAGGAAAAGGCATTATTCTTGGTAGTAAGTTGGGAGAATGCATACCACCAAAGGATGTGGTGCAGTCTTAGGTTCGGGCTTACGGAACAATCCTTGGTAGGGAGTGCTTTTCTCGAATGAGGTCGGTCCTATGCAGAGATAATTCACTAAATGAAGGCAATTACTCATGTTATGCAGAGGAAGTGGTGAAATTCCTTGAGCTAATATTATCAACACTTTTGTCATATCACAAGGAGGGGACACTCTGTGCAAAAATTTGCAATTGTATCACCAATTTAATAAAAAATAAAATTTCTCCATTTCGTTAGGGTCCCCGGTTATCAGCTCCATGCTCCTGGGCTTCACAGGATGCCAACTCCCATTCTTCCCGTCAAACTTGTAGGCTTTTAATTGATTAAGTTGAGGCTTGTTTTCATGAGAAGTAGAATGACTCAAATTCTTCCTATATAGTAATTGATTGATGAAATATATAATCATTTTGAATGACGATGATATGTTGAGTCTCCTAGGACGAAAACACCACAACAAAGCATCCACAAATGTTGGGAAATCGTCGTCTCTTGACTCTATAATTACATCTAAAACTTTCACTTGTGGGATAGCAATTCTATAGTGTTTTTTCAAATACTCCATATTGATCCCATCACAACTGTAAATATGAAGTGAAACTTGAAACCAAGAGCTAGAGTCGGATAGAAATTCCGAATTTAATAGAAATTCCATCAACCGACAAAACCACCCATCATTCAAAGAGTATTTGCGGAAATTAAGAGTTAAGTTGTTGAAATTGCTTGATTCTTTTGCAAGTTTAAGCTGCGGAATATCATCTCCTTCATACTTGAGTGATACCAAATTTGGAGCATCTACTTCAATTTTCTGACAATAACAAATGAGCAAATTATTAATCTTCAGGTCCTTCAAGGATTCACTTCTGCCAATGTTAACCCTTCTTGAATAACAAGGGCCAAATAACTCTAAAGATTTCAGATTCGGATATTCAGCAATATCCAATTTTCCAAAAAAATTCCTAGAATAAGACAAGTGTTCAAGAGTTGGTGCTTGGATTTTAACAAGCTGTTCACTCTTTATCGTAATGCTAAGTGACCTATTCTTTTGAAGATTCCGCACCTCAAACATTTTCCACCCACGACAATGGAGAATGATTAAATTGTCAATCAAGGGATAATTAGCGAGTAGACCTTGTAGCATGTTGTCATCTACAGTTACATTAGTTAGAGAAAGCTTTCTCAAAGAATGGCAATTCCCCACATGACTAGTAGGTAATGAAGAAAAATACACCAGATTACAATTCCTCAGCACCAGTTCTTGTAAATATTTTGCTGTCAACATTTTAAAAATATCGAAGGATGAATGATATCCTAAATTTCTATAGACGAGATCTCTTACACCATTCTAAAGAGCAATGTCAAGCCACTTATCAATCGAAAAGAAAAGATAACCTGTAGGTGTTACAATGTCCATGGAAAGTTCAAACTTGTCTATAGGAGTTTTCTCATCTCTGTATCTCTTCATAATTTTATCCACTATATCGGTGTCAATTTTACCTCTCCTCCTCTTCCTCCGTCCCTGAATAAGCTACGAATAACAAGTTAGGATGAGTCAACCAAGCTTGTAGCCATGTTTTGGAGAGAATTGTTATCCGTGATGCTTCTACATAATTAAGATTCGAGAGTATTTTATGAATAACAAGTTCAGGCAATATATCAGCTGTTGGTTGATATTTACTATGATTCTTCTTCTTATTATTGTACAACCATACATTCTGCAATGTCCTTCTGCTCTTTTCATGGTTGTGCCTGGGAGTTTATAGGTTTTAATTTGGTAAAATTTATGTCACGCTAAAATAAAACCTTTAGTTTAAACTATTTAAAGCCTATTACAGGTAAACAGAGTTATAATCCTAATTAAATTCTGAATATTCACATGTAGTGTCCAAGTTGCCTTATACTACTAATTTCCTTATTTAAAATTTTAAATTAGAAAGAAGTATTGAAAACAACCTTGAACTTGACATAAATTATTAGTTTCATCCTCAAACTATTGTTAGTCTTAAAAACACTCTTCTACTTGACTAACTAAACACCCGGATCTGCCACATGACATAATAAGTGGTCTCAACCTTTTGTTGGAGGCTCATAGTAAAAAGTTGAGAGAAGTGTCCAAAACACCCTAAACTTGACGAGAATTTAGGGGTGTATTTATGGAGGTGTATTGAAGTTCGGTTAGTAAAGTAAGAGGGTGTTTTTAAGGCTGCCATAATAGTTCAGGGATGAAATAATAATTTGCATCACGTTTAAGATGTTTTCAATACTTCTCTCTTTGAATTACGTATACCAATATTTATAAATGGAAGAACATGTATTGTAGAAATCTCTAAAGGGAGAAAGTAACTGAGGACAAAATTTTGGTCGAAAGAATGTTTGAATCTACCGAAAGACTTGAGTGGGAAGTGGAGAAGCGAGACAAAGAGCTGATTACCGAGTTTTCGAGCAGCACCGAAGTAGAAGAACAGGTTCCTAAGGTATGTATGAACAATTGTATGACTATAAGGAGAGAGACAGCTGACATATTACCTGAATGCGTGATTCGCAAAATACTCTGTTTTCTTAGTTTTAAAGAAGCAGCACAACTGAGTATTCTCTCTAAAACATGGCTGCAAGCCTGGTTGACTCATCCCAATTTAGATGTCATAGTTGATTATTACGGAAACAATTTAGATATAGTGGATAATATCATGAAGAGATATAGGGACGGAATAATCCCTATAGAAAAGTTTGAATTATCATACTTTGATTCTTCCTCCCAAGGTTTTCCATTGATTGATAAGTGGTTTGATATTGCACTTCAGAATGGTGTGAAAGATCTCACCTTTAACGTTCCTAAATATTCATCATACCGCTTGCCTATTTTCAAAATTTTGGCAACAAAATCTTAAAGAGAATTGGTTATGTGGGGTTGTCATCTAAAGCATGCTTCGTTATCTAGCGGAGTCATAAACTGCAATTCTTTGAGATTACTTTCTCTGTCTTCTGTTACATTAAGCGAAAAAATGCTTCAGACTCTACTTAATAGTTGTCCTCTGATTGTCAGTTTCGTATGTGATTATTGTGATGGGTTTGAAAAGATTGAACTGGTTAATCTTCAGAATATCAAGTCAATTTCCATTTGGAAAGGTAGAAAGCAGCGTGTTAAAATTCAAGCGCCAACACTTGAACACTTGTCTTATTTTAGTGTTCCGAAAGAGTCTTCTATGTTGGATATGCTTGATGTTCCAAATTTGGTGTCACTAGAGTATAAGGGAGATCAAATTCCTGAGACTTTCGTGGATGCTAATTTTCAATGGAGTTGTTATCCTAAGAGACTCATCCTTGAGTCAACTAGTAAAACAATTGCATCTTTCATGGACCGTTTAATGTATATGAAGAGTCTGAGTCATTCTACTACTAATGAAAGCAAGTCTTTGCATAGTCAATTAAAAGAAGTGAAAGTCTACAAATTAGATTCAAGTTGGCAGCTTGTTGAGTTCAGAAGTGAGGAGCGGGCAACAAGGATCCTTAAGGAGGGGGAGAAATTTTATTTTATGTTAGAGTGGTGATGTAGTTCATTCTATTTCTATGTGCAAATTGGTGTTCTGTTTTTCTGTTTCTGATGTTTATTTTACGTTATAGTGGCGATGTTGTTCATTCTATTTTTGATATACAGAATGACAGTAAGTATGTTTGGTGTTTCCTTTACATTATAGTGGTGATGTAGTTCATTCTATTGCTATGAAAACTCTTATTTCAAACGAGTATAGAATTGCACTTTAGTTAATCTTTTTTCATGTCTCTCTAAAAAGAGTTCATGAACCAGCTTATGCAGCTTTAAGATATAAGCAGAGCTGTAACACTTCAGTATTTGTATGCTTAACAGTTTGAATAGACTTCAGTTTTGTTCAAAAGTTGCTGCACCACTTATAGATGTCGTTCAGCAGATGTTTTGGTAAGTCATATGTGCCCCTATCCTTGAGGCAGTTTCCCGTCCCCATTTTGAAACATTCCGCTCACAGTAGAGTTCTGAGTGAGACCCTGTCTATGGGAACTTATGTTCAAAAGTTGCTGCACCAGTTTTTGCTCCACAATTACGTGATGATGCCAACATTGGTTTTCTTTTAACGAACTTTCTTAACATTCTATTCCATGGGTGTCTCAGAAAGACAATCACCTTTTAATTTGTCATGCATTCGTCTTCATTTTACTTTATACTTCTCGTTGCTGAAAATTAAAATCATAATTGAGAGCACCAGAATAGGTTGAAGCTGTAGCCTACCAAATTTGAGATAACAGAACTGAAAAGAAATATATATGGCTTTGTCTATTCCGTTCAGCAAAAAAATTTGTAAGTGAGGGTTACTTAGTAATATTTAGCGCAAATGGTGAATGTAACATATAATCAATGAGTTCTACTGAATCAAACATTTTCGACACAGAGCAGAGCATAAAAAAGAGAAGTTAAGTTGCATATGTTCTGTTTTAGACTTATGATATCTGTGAATATTGTATCCTTTAAGAGAAGCTGCAGTTCTCTGTATCAGCACACTCAAAATAATTCAGTCTCTGACTCGAGGGACATATGAGCTAGATGTCATACCAATTGTTGGAATGGGGGAATTGTTGTATAATAACGAAATCATTGTTTCTCATTTTGATGTTCGAGCATGGTACAACATTTCCCAAACATATAACCGGAGAGAGCTATTACAAGATATTTTCAGCCAAGTTACTGGTTTCAGATCAAGGTAGATGAGGTTGGCGAACTCCCAAATGATGAGAATAGAAGTAGAATAGTAGTGACAACTCAACTTGAGAAAGTGGGTGACTATGTCAAGCACCATACCAATCCTTATTTCCGTCCATTCCTCACACTTAAAAAGAGTTGGAAATTGTTGCAGAAAAAGGTGTTTTGAAAGGAAGCTTGCCCGTCTGAACTACACGATGTGAGTCTAGATGTTGCAAGAAGATGCAATCCGTAATCAGAAGATTGTATGATTTGATGAAAGACGAATTTGAAGATTGTATCAATGCCTGATACCAAATGATTTAGAGGCAACCTATCTCTGATCAAAGAGAAAATATCAACTATATGGGTCCATCTGAATATTGTTGTGTTTATGATTTGTTCATTTGTAAAACCGGAGAAAGTAAGGCAAATTGACTAGGCAGAAACAAGACTGACTTATTAAACTTTGGATATCTGATTGACTCATCCTTCAACAAGAAATTTTGTCCAAACATAAGAAATTTGAAACTAAAAAGGCACCTTAAATACAAACACAAACATCTTTATCCAAGATTCTTTAATACCATACTCGTTTGTAACCGAAAAGTGTAGTCTTGATATATGATAAATTGAGCAGAAAACCGTCTGTTTCTGTTTCCTACTTAAAATAAAACTCTTTTGGAAGGCATACATATATTATACTTCTAATTTGTACTGTTTTCTTTGACCGGAATAAATTTATACCGTCAATCAAACGTTGTATAAACTTAATCCCAGGATATCTCGCGTATCAAAATAAATTGATAAAACAAGTTTTATCTATGGATTATGAAAAGGGTATATATATGAGTTATTTTCATAAAAAGGGGTATATTAGTTATAAATCACAAAGTTTAGGGTTTATAGGAGACCCTTTTCCCTAGAATTTAAGGAAAGTTATGCTTTAACGAAAGAATAAGCTATAAATTCAAGAATCACCTAATAGGACAAACCCTAATACTTTTTCCAGAGAGATCAACCAACTAATCACAATGAGAGCCACATCTGACATATTGTCTGATTGTCTCATTCACAAAATACTCTCTTTTCTCAGTTTTAAAGAAGCAACCAAGATGAGCGTTCTCTCCAAAACATGGCTACGAGCCTGGTCGACTCATCCCAATTTGGAATTCGAATTTGATTATTTTAATGACAATATGAAAAAAGTGGATAGTATCATAGAGAGATATTGGGATGAAAAAATACCAATAGAAAAGTTTGAATTATCTGACACTAGTTTTTTCGAAGAAATTTTTCCTTTGTTTGATAAGTGGCTTGACATTGCACTTCAGAGCGGTGTAAAAGATATTGTATTTAGAGTTCCTCGGTATACATTATACACCTTACCTATTTTCACAATCTTGGCAGCCAAATCTTTAAGAGAATTGGTTCTGAGGGGTTTTGATTTGAAGCTTGTTCCGTTATGTAGTGGTGTGGCGAACTACAATTCATTGAGAAAGCTTTCTCTTTCTTCTATAAGTTTAGACGATAACATGCTTCAGACTCTACTTAATAGATGTTCTTTGATTGTCAGTCTCGTCCTTGAGCATTGTCGTGGGTTGGAAAAGATTGAGTTGTTGAATCTTCAAAGGATCAAGTCAGTTACTATTAAGACATTTACAAACCAACACGTTAAAATTGAAGCACCAACTCTTGAACACTTGTACTATTTTGCCGCTGGGGAAGGGTATCCTATGTTGGATATTATCAATGCTCCAAATTTGGTATCACTAGAGTGTAGAGGAGAGAAAATTCCTAAGATTTTTGTGGATGCGAATTTGCAATGGAATTGCCATCCTAGAAAAGTCATCCTTTTCACAACTAATAAAATGATTTCATGTTTTATGGATTGTTTAATGAATATGAAGAGTTCGAGTCATGAAAGCCAGCCTTCTTGTAATAAATTACAAGAAGTAGCAACCTACAAATTTGATTGGGAAAATCAGAACTGGCATCCGGTAGAGTTCGAAAGTGGAAAGCTGACCATTAGAAAGAGGGACAAATTTTATTTTTTATTGGATTGGTGATGCAGTCACTTAATCTCGAAATGCACTGTTTCATTTGTAAAAGTTATTAGATTTTCAGGCTAGATTGTCAAATATGTTCAAATTTGAAATATCAATACATTCGGTGTTCTGTTTTTCTCTTCAGTTCGTGTGAATTTACTATTGTAGTTTCATTTTAAGGCCTCAAAGTACGTATGTGGTGTGTCGAAAAGGGAAGTTAAGTTGCATGTAGTTTTGTCTTAGAATTAGATACAGTTAAGACACTTGAGCATACATAACTTCAAAGTTACTATATATACGATGACACGAGTAGTGGTTGTTATAGATCCGCTTCTGTTAAAGAGAAACTGTAAGTCTCCTTAACTAGTATCCCTACAACAAGAGCATGTAGTAGGGATACTGTTGTGAATCATTTTAAACATAAAAAAGGATCTTTTCACTGCAGCTGATGTATGTGCTTAACCTGTGAATACATTCTGATTGATGTTTTATAAAGTCTTAGCTCTTTATTTAATGAGTCTATTACCGAGGCAAACACCTGGATTATTCGCAAGCAAGTTCCATGTTGTGTTTCGATTGAAGGTTTTTGGATTGATTTGTCTTGTCAGCCGGGACACAATCTTTTTTCTATGGAATAGTCTTATCCTAAAACTACTTTGGGATATTGCCTTGGGTGAGTAATATGGTTTTGGATATGATGTTTATAAGGTAGTGGTTATCTTTAGCATTCACGGACATGCAATTCAGTTCAAATTGAGGTGAAAAAATAGTCTAAAGAGTGATTTGCGGAGAACTATTGATAATTGTCGATGTTTGGTCCCACAACAATAGTCAGATAAGTTTGTGAGTGGGAAACTTCATTGGACTACTAGTCAGTACGGTACCCTTGTTTCATCTGGGCAACCAACCTGCGGAGATCAATTATCATTCTAGACTAACACAACATCTCAAAAACGATTCGTTAGGATCCATAATGTATATTCGTCCGTTGAAACAGCACAACTTGTCTACACAAACCAAATCACAAATAGGAACAAATATGACTTAAGCATAATACATAAATGTGCCCTTTAACTTGACGTCATTTCACATTTATGCACTCCCACTTTGGGTGTGCACAAGTAGGCACTAAAACTTGTATAAAGTTGAACAACTAGACACATGAGTCCTATATGGCATAATACACGTAGGAAGCCACATAGGATGCAAATTACCATGTAGGATGTCACGTAGGACATGTGTGTCTATTTGTTCAAATTTATACAAGTTTGAGTGTCTATTTGTACACACTCAAAGTTGGACGGCATAAATGTGAAATATTGTCAGTTATTAAAGGACATATTTATGTATTATACCTATAGCTTATCAGTCGAAAACCTTTCAAAATCATCATGTACATCAATTAGTCCACAAGTTTGAAAACCATATTTTAAAGTTATTAAATATATAGTTGTCCTTCCTTTTTCCTAGGGTATCGTACTGATATAATTCCGTTGTTTTTAATTTACTAGTTTCTGGGTAAGCGTGTCGCGCGTGTAGCCAAGTGTATCCATTATTATAAACTTATAGTATATGACAATCGTGTTTCACACAAGTCCTTAGACATCTTATTATAATGTTTGACTTGTAAATGCAAGTATTTATAGGATTTATGTTGCAATAAAAAGTATAAATGATGGTGCATATATAAGAATAATTTTTAAGAAATATAATATTGTACATGTTCGCCGTCAATAATTATATAAAGTCTAAATAAGTAGAGTAATATCTATTTAATTGTAATCTAGACACAAATTTCTTTATATAAGCAGAGAACATATTTAATTAAAAAGAAATAAGAAAAGAATGCATTATAAAAGAACATTTAAAACTAATACAAAAATCACTTACAAATGGTCATCACAATAAGCACTTTACATAAAATAGTACAAACAATTCATTATTTTGTTGTAATTCACACAACATGATAAAAAAAAAGTATTATTTCCTTCCATACATTCTTTACAATCAATCAATCATAACGTCTTCAATCCAAATACAACAATAATGTTATTGCCCTTAACAGTTCTACAAAGATCGACAACAATTTTTATTCTAGGGTCTATGACAATGACCAGAAAGGAAATCAAAAAAGAAGAAAGAAATGATATACCAAAGATAAAAAAAAATGGATCTTAATATATAAGAGAGAATCGACATTAACATACTTTAGTAAGAAGATCAAATATGAGATTTGTAAATTTATTTCCCTTTCTAGGTGACTTTAAATAGGTATACCTTAGGTCAGGGGAGATGAAAGGAAAAAAAAAAGAAACTCATCAGTTTCCTACTTAATTATGTAACCTTTGGTCTTCACCTGTAATTCATTTAACAATATAATTAGGAGTCTTTTTGTCTTCTTGATAATAATTATTTATCAATTTATTATTAATTAACGGGAAAAGGGTTAAAAATGCCCTTAACGTATCTCAAATGGTTCAAAAATGCCCTCCTTTCACCTTTTGGTTTAAAAATGTCCTCAACGTTTTTTTAAGGTTTAAAATTGTCCTTTATTAACAACACAATGACATGGCAATTGTGACATGGATTTTCTTTATCTATTTCAAAATATATGACCTACTTAGTCTAGAAATCCATTTCAAATCTGACCCGATATGACCGATTGTTCCCATTTGTTTTAACTCTCTTCTTTCTTCCTACCTCCAGTTCGTCTTCTTTTTCCATTTCTCAGTTAATTTCAAGAAGAAAAGGAAGGAAGAACTACAAAGAATAAGGTTAGCTAAATCTTGAATTTGTTCCACATTGAAACGTTCAAGAAGAAAATAAGATTTATCTTCCTTTGGTCTGAAGCCTCCTGCTTCCAACTATAAACACCACCATTCAAGCTAATGACCAACCAAAAAATCCAATTCCCAAGAAAATGAGCCATAAAAACAAAAGCTTCATTTGCCATCTCCACCCACAATTTGGTTCTAGCAAAGACTCTCTGGCCTTCTTCAGCCTAAAACTTGAAGAGAAGCTCTAATTCGTGCCCAACAATTTGCAATTTACAGACATTTTTAATAGAATCCCCTACATATCTTCAGAAAATGCCTTGAAAGCTTAGGAGCAAATCGACCCAGAGCAGAAAAGCTCATCAAAAGTCAATAATTGACCTGAATTTCAACAATTCTCAAGCAAAAACATCTCATAATTTCAACATAAAGCTGAAACTGATCAATATCAAGATTCTGCTGTAAACCCACCTCTACAAACTCCTAAAAAAGCAAAACATTACCTAAGTTGCAGAGTAATGGAATCAACTGTGTAAAAAATTGAAGAAATAAAAAAGTATTATGTGAAGAACATAACTAGAGGTGTTGTGATTTGCAACCCTCGATCGCCATCGTCGGATGCTACAAAAGAGGTTGAGAGTCGTCCTAAAATGGAGCTCAAAGATATGATAGGTTAATATGAAAATGGGTTTTGGGTGGGTTTAAGTTTTTGTAGCACAAATGGGTTGGGTCGTTGGACTGGATTTTAAAAATTAGGTGGACCAATAAGATAAAGTCGCTTGGCTAATTAAATGAGTCATCATTTATTATGTCATTGTGCTGTTAATAAAGGACAATTTTAAACCTTAAAAAAACGTTGAGGGCATTTTTAAACCAAAAGGTGAAAGGAGGGCATTTTTGAACCATTTGAGATATGTTAAGGGCATTTTTAACCCTTTTCT
Source organism: Solanum acaule (assembly GCA_036250505.1). Taxonomy (NCBI): domain Eukaryota; kingdom Viridiplantae; phylum Streptophyta; class Magnoliopsida; order Solanales; family Solanaceae; genus Solanum; species Solanum acaule. The sequence continues at coordinate 13,280 of JAJOOR010042076.1, forward strand.
CATTAATTAACCATGCAACATAAATAAATTGTAACCGAAAGAACTTGATAAATTTGATATTGGCTTAATGTGTAATTTGCCCTTGTAGTAATTAAAATTTACTATTTAATATTTAATTAACAATTTATTAAATGATTAACGGAAAAGGGTCAAAAATACCCCTAAACTATTGGAAATGGATCAAATATACCCTCCGTTTGATTTTGGGGTCAAAAATACCCTTACCGTTAGTGTATTGGCTCACTTTTACCCCTCAAAACTAACAGATGCCATGTCAACTAAAAAATCACATAAAACAATATTTTTTTGCTGACTTGGAAATTCAAATGGACGAAACTCCCAACATGGCAGCAACAATCCACAAGTGGGGTGGGTATAATACACCCTTGGCTCAATAAAAGTCCCAAAATGACAAAATTACAGCGAAATTAACACAACACTTTGATACCAAATCTTTATTTCACAATTCTTTATTAAAAAAAATACAAACTTTAATCACTTTTCAGTTTCTTCTATAGCAAAATCAATTCAATCAACAATTAAATAAACAGGCATGAAGATATAAATCATAAAAA
>JAJOOR010042077.1:0-14391 GCA_036250505.1 Solanum acaule
CGGTGAAAAATATTTTGAAGGAATTATGAGATTTCTTTAACAAATTGGAGGAAAGTAGAAGAGGTGATTTTCTTAGAGAAAAGGAGAGAACAATGGTGAAAAACTTAAGAGAGAGAAATGAGAAATTTGGGGTAAAAACCTAAAAAGAGGGGAAAGTGGGTAATGAGAGTTTTTTTTTCTTCTTTTCCACGTATAGGGGAGTAAAATTAGTTGAATGTGGGGCCAAATTTGAGAAATAAAAGGAAAGAAAATCAATTATATTGACATTTTCAATAATTATTTTAAAGTGTAGACATTTTTAGTAATTATGTTAGGGAGTTTGACTAGTTTGCTAATTTTACCTTAAATAATTCTTCAAACTGTTGGGCCAAAATGGGTCAAATAGTGTTATCAACGGGCCAAGATGTAACTCAAGCCCAAACATTTGGATAATGAGAGTTGTATAAATTTGAAAGAAGTTAAAGAGTTTTTTTTAGAAAAACTACCTAACCAGACATACTTCACTACCATACTTCAAGCCAAAACTTTAATATACAAAGGAAAGAATTGATGAAGAAGATAAAGTTTACAATTACGGAATTACTATGGTTTATGATTTCGTTATTTTAGGAATACTTGTTAGAGTTGATGCGCAAGAATCCTGTAAATTTGTTTGGGTTGTTAATTATTCATCAATTAATGAAATAAGTTTCACCCCTTTAATTCAAAGTAATAAATCGTGTATCTCGACTTTTAAAATTGATGGATACATGTATCTCGCGAAAAATGATACATGTATCTCAAGGCCGAAACATTCAAAATTTTAAGATACAAAAGAAGGAATTGATGAAGAAGATGAAGTTTACAATTACATAATTACTATGATTTAATTATGATTTCATTATTTTAGGAAAACTTGTTAAATTTGACATGCAAGGATCATGTAAATCAGTTTGGGTTGTTAATTATTCATCCATTAATTCTTTAATTAAGGAAATAAGTTATACCTCTTTAATTCAAAGTTATAAATTGTGTGTCTCGACTTTTAAAACTGCGAGATACATGTATCTCGCGAGTAATGATACATGTATCTCAATTACTCCTCTAATTAAGGAAATTAGTTACAACTAATTAATTTAGACAAATAAAATATGCATCTCGATTTTAAAAGTCAGCAGATACATGTATCTCGCGTATTCAGACTCATGTATCCTAAGCACGAAATATGGTAGAGAAAATAATATTTGAAACTATCGAAAATTTTAGTAATTAAGACCTAAACTAGTGGAATTTATGTAGTTTGCTCTTAATATTTTCAAAAAATACATTAGCCATCACATTCTATTTTTAATGAAGCAAAATTAAAAAAGGATGAGATATTAATTCATGTTGGGGAAATTAGATTATGATTCGTCCTTTTATATCTTAACTCAACTTATTTTGATCCAAATAAACTTTAAATAAACTATCACTATCATTTATTGTTTTGACCAGTTTTAACATTTTAAATTTGAGCTCCGCAACAATTTTTCACCGCTAATTGATGTTAGTGACTTGGTAATCAAGTGTATCGCATAAATATTGAGTGAAATAGTTAAGGGTGTCAAATGGACATACTGGACTTAATTTGGACGATCAAAATTGTCTAAGTTAATAAATTTGTGGGTCATTAATCCGCTTAAGGGTTATTTAGATCGAGATGAGATGGAGTCAAGATGGGTTAAACAATGAATCATTGTAACTCAATCTATCCAACCCTTACCAAGTTTAGATTTCTTTGTTTATTCTTTTATAGTTTATTTAACTATCAAATAAAACTGTTTTTTCTTTATTATGACTATGTATTGCATATCAAACAAAAAAAAGAGTTCCTAAAAGAATATTTTAACAAGATTTTCTGATGGGTCATTTTTACTATATATTTGATTCAAATAAATCTGACTTTTAGATTAAATCAAAATAAACTAAGTTAATAAATAAATAAATTATTAACACATCAAATTTAAATCAATCAAAAATTATATTTTTTTGAATTAATTTTACCGGCCTAAATATTTTTAGTGTAGAAGTATGACCACAAAAGATGCAAGATTTTGCTTTCCCCTACTCTATGATATGTACCTAAATACATGCATGCATGGAAAGTGAAAAGCCTTTAGAAATTACACGCAATTAAACAATTGGAGACCTACCTTGGTCAAAATTTTATCTTATCTAATAAATAACGAGTGGCTAAATAGCCAATCATGATTTAAAATTGATGTGAGGTATAATAATTTCAACTTTCAAAGTAAGCATAATACAAAATTATACTTTTAATTTTTTAGGATATGTAATTTAAACATTCGAATTAAGTCAAATTTTAGTAGAGATGTTTTCCATTCAAATTTTGAAGAAAAAGAAATTATGTATGCACACAAAAATGTCCAATAATTTTTGGAAATGACGCATTTTGATGTGATTAAGTATTTATAGACAAATGAGAATACGCATAAAAATATCTAAATTTAGAATTGAAAATATCTAAATTAGAACACTTGATTAGGTATAAATATCTATAAAGTTTTATTTGATATGATTTTGACAAATCAAACTTCTAATATTTGTATCGATTTAAAGCTTGACCTTGACAAATGCATATGTTGAGAGTTTGGCATTGATAAGAAAACCTTCAAATGCATATGTCTAAAGTTTGATTTTTGACAAGTCAAACTTCTAACGCGTATGTCAAAAGTTTGCTTGCACAAGTAGTATGTCAAGACTTCAGACAAAATTTAAAATTTTTTGCATGAATTTTGTAACTTCAATTGTTTGTGTATCTCTTCAATTGAAATAGCTAAACTTACCAAAAATATATAAACTTAAACCGAATCTCGGGATCCCAACCCAAAATTGGTTATCTATGCACTTGCCTCTAGGAGGGGAGGCATATATTTATGGATTAAATAGTTTGTGTAATCACTTCTTTATATTCTGAAGCTTTTAATGAAAATTTCGACTCTGCTCAGCACTTAAAACTTAAAGACACTAACATATATATGTATTTGCCTCATAAAAAAGAAAAGAAAAAGTTGGATTGAGGGGGTTGATTAAATTATCTTTTAATTAAAAACTCAAGATAAAAGTTTTTACGAGTCATATTTAATTATATGCAAGGTAGTAGATTCAGCAATAATGGAAGTTATTATAACCACTAGATATTGGTCAAATAAGTTTCTATTTAATGAGATGGTAACTATACTACTACTAGCCAATCATGATATAAAATTGATAATGTGCTGCACTTTCTTTTAGCTTCCAAAATAATGGTCAAAAGAATAAAGAGACATTTCACTTGTCACTTGTACTAACTAACACTCTATTTTCTAACACCCAATCATCTACTAGCTAGACTTCGGTGGGTTTGGTATAAGTGATATTTTTACTTATTTTTTTAGTGTTAGTAAAGGTGATGGGGGAATGATTGTGAAAGACGGAGAGGATATAATCTGCGTAGAATATCATTAATCATTAATAGAATTTAGTTTTTCTATTCTTATCAAATAAGTTATTTTATCGTAGAAAATATTTTAACTAATTAAATATCCACCCTTAAACTCAATATTAACGTTGTTCTAAAACTAAATGTTGATAAAGATGGTCAAAAAAGGGAAAGGGATTGCATTTTTATCATGTTTGATGAGTAAAATTTTTATTTTTATTTTTTTTTAAAAAAAAGAGTTAAAATAGACAAAATAAAGTCCATGAATATCATTTTATTTTGATGATATTTTTACCATAACCCACATGCTCTAACTTATTTTTTAGAAAAATAAATGTTTTCTGTCATACAAAACACACTTGATATCTTGATTAGTATTCCTACGCCTCAATATTTATGTCGTAAAGAAAATTAAAAACAAACTGTGAGGTTTTAATTAATTAGATACTAATGCTACTTAATTTGAATTTGCTTATCTAGCTAACTCTCTTATATTATCATTAATGAAATATTGTGTCTACTTTCAAGGGCACAGTCCACCAAATTAAAAGAAAGTTATTTCTTAACTAATTGAGAAAGTTGAAGTATCTATTCTAAGCTGTTAGAGTATTTCTTTATCAAGGCAGAATATTAATAAGGAAAATGTTTTTTTTCTACCTACACCTAGATATCAGTTCAATTGAGATTTGAAATTTATAGATTCTTATAAAATTAATTGACTATCAAATATCTAACATAACGGACCAGATATATAAATATCTGTTGTTTCGAAAATTTGATCAGGTCAAGTCAACTTTTTATGTATATATTAAAAGTTTATTTGTACGAGTAATAATATGCCAAACTTGAACAATTAAATGTATTGGAAAAGTATCAGATATAGAAAGTATCCTAATTAATTAGATTAACAAATATAGAGCCAAAAAACTGTTCCAACCACAAAGTAGCCACTAGCAAAACTTTTATTTTCCTTCACTTTAATTTACGACTAAATTATTGCACAAGACGTCAAAAAAACATGGTTCATATAAATAAAAAACATAGTAGTAAACTAGTACTCCCTCCGTCCCATTTTATATGTCATTCTTTTTTATAAATAGCTGGTCTATAATACTTGTCATTTCATAAAATCAATGCATAAATTAGCATATTGTTCCTTTTTTACCCTTGTGAGTTATTAACATTGAAAACATACATTTGACCAACTTAGAAAAGTTAAGTAAATGATTCATGTTCATTGGTTAAATTAATTAATCAAAATAAATTAATTCATATTCATTGATTAAAAATTTGAGTTCCAAAAAAAATAAATAAGGGTAGAAGGGTAAAATTACATTATTTTTTAATGCAAGTGCAAAATAGAAAGATGACATATAAAATAAAACGGAAAGAGTAATTATTTTTAAAAAAACAAAACATGACAACTAGAACGGAGATACTATAATGATAAATAATTTGCAAAAAGATAAGAGGATAAGGCCAATTTCGTATTGTCACTGTATTTAGAACTTTGAGTATTTACGTCTATCCTATTTTCTGACAAAGGTTCGTTAAAGTGATCCTACTTAATTCATCACTAATTTCTCATGTCTTATCCACATTGTCTTTATGAACCTACCTTTCCATGCAAATCAGGATTTGAAGACTTTGGTATATCAATATTACCTTAACTTATATTTAAGCTATAAGATAATTTTAAAATAAAAATAATTGAGCTATAAGATAACCTTAAAAAAAATAGTGAAAATAGTGCTCTAATGGGATTCGGACCGAGGTCTCACAGGTGGTTCCTCTAATTTGTACCAATAGCACAATGACATTTAATACTCTTAATGAGTACACTGTTAATTACTCTCTCCGTCTCAATTTATGTGGAATTTTTTGGATTTCGAGATTCAAACAAGTCTATTTTTGACTGTAAATTTATCGTACATCTTTGAAATATTTTGAATTTTCAATTATTGTGACTTATAGTACTTTTTTCGTAGTTTATAAATATATAAATTTCATTTCAAAAAAATTGAAGATTCCATGCGTAAATTGCCAGTCAAATTTAAACTATTTGACTCTCGAAAAACGAAAAGTCCCATATAAATTGAAACAGAGGGAGTATATCATAATTTCTATCAATTTTTCAAAAAAAAAATAAAATATATATATATATATATACACGCACATAATTTTTTCAGAAGTTAACATATGCATGCACCTCTACCAATAGGGTGGGTCCGCCTCTGCCTACTTTTTCAAAGTTATGACTATCACATTATTCGAATGATATTTATAAATAAATATCTTCGTTAGAAAAAAAGAATCTTAAAATAAAATAAGTTACTTATTATGATAAATAAAAGTAACATACGGATAATTTAAGAATTTTTGTTTTAACAATAAGATATATAACGAGAAAATCAGCTTACACTGATCTTTGATAAAAGAAATTGCAAATTTATCACACTATCAGTTAACTGTCATAAATGACTTCTATTGAAGTTTTTTACATGAAGGGAATGAAATTCGAGATTTTAAGTTGATTAGATTAAAATAAGTATAAATTTAACCCTTTTTTTTGTCGGACCAAAATATATTAATAGTTGTTTGACATGAGGAAAATATGATCAAGTTTAAAATCCTAAATATCTTGATCTTTATCTTCAATCATTTAGTGGGATATTTTGCATGTGGAATTTTTTGTTTGGCCACTAATTATTTATTACTTAGAGGTAGAATTTTCCTATGGAAATTGGTGATGTGAAGATAATTAATACTGTGAGTGGATTACACAATTGTTGATTAAGATGGTCAAATCATGGTGAAAGAAAGATATGTTAGAGTATCTTTGATAATTTTAAATTTTAATTTTTAACGTGATATATTTAATACCATTAAATTAAAAGGTATTAGGAACAAAATAAACAAAATGTACTTAATAATATTTTAATTTTTTAAAATAATCATTTATTTTTAATAAGGACTATAGGTAAAAGTAACTAGTATGCACTATATTCTTCTTTCTTTATCAAGGGACTTTTGAATTTACTATTTTTCCTAAAAAGTACTATGTTTTGTTTACGTTTTTTAAGGTATGAGATGAGAATCCAATCTTTAATTTGCTTGTACTACAAATTTATGCTGTTCTTATATATATTTTAAAATTATTTTTTCTTATGTACGAAGCAATTGTTAGTCTCAAAGAAATAGATTGGAAATAGAAGAATCTCAAAAGAAAAGAAAAAAGGTTTATGCATCTTTAAAATAAATAATTTTGGGGAAGAAATTTCAAACACTTTGGGCCCTAGCTAGGGTTTTAAAGGTGCCAAACCTTTTTTTGTAGATGCACTTAATTAGGAGATATTTGAATATTTTTTTACCCCATCCGGTATGATTTATGTAAACCTATTTATTTTCTAATATGTTTTCGAAAGAGCGATTCATTTATATTTTTCTTGAAACTATTAAATTTATCAAGATTGTTAGGTTTGTTTCATTTTGAGAGAACTTTTGATTGAAAGTCCAAATATTTTTATATTTCTTCTTTAAGTTTTCCATTTTGAGACATTATGACTTTGGGGTCGACCCTGATAACAGTGGTAGAATCAGAAATTTTATCAAGGGTGTCCAAAAATAATGGTGTGTAGTTATTTGGGGTTCGAACCTGAAACTCCTTCAATCAAATGGACACCCATTACCACTACACCAAAGGCATAATCCTTTAAATGTAGAATTTGACATATACATGCAACGTAATTTTCCGACGAAGGGTGTCCAAGGTATCCAATTGGACACCCTGGGGTGAGTGTGGCTACGCCACTGCCTGATAACAAAGAAGGAATTTGACCTTGCTTTGAGTCGTCGTGCTAGTAAAACGCTACTTGCTACCTGCCTATCATGTCAAAGGTTGGAGCGAACTCTTTTCTAGTGTCAAGATAAGCTATGAATAGTTATCAATTTTCGAAAAAGGGTATCTCTCCCTTAAAAAAGCATGTTAGTGTCAAATTTTGATGTCCCACTATTTTAGACGGGCAAAATAATTACAATATCATAATTTCGATGTTAGAATTTCGTTGATATATAAAGTTATAATGTATAGTTATAATTAATTAATTAAAATGATATGTGTCGGTAGTCATGAGCAGCAATTATATATGAGTGGACAAAAAGTAGTGGAGAAAATAAAAAAAGAAATATGGTCCAAAATTAATGCATGAATAAATAAAGGCTGTGAACATGTTGGGAGGTAAACGTGCAACTTCAGTCCCACTAATTACTATATATAAAAGTATTCACTCATGGAACTATGAATTGTCAAGAGCTTTTTTTTTTTTAGCTCGATTATTTCTAATTCATATCGCGTAGGGCTTATTCAAAGGAGAAGCGCTTTTTATTAATGATTTTTCTATATTCATGGCTCGAACTCGAGACCTTTGATCAAAGAAGGAGCAGTCTCATCCACGACATCACATATGGTTATCAAGAGCTTTATGATAGTGAGGTCTAAGCAGTTGCCAACTATACTGCAACAAATAGAGAATTTTGCTGTCCATTATTTAGTGATAATAATATAATGGTTATTATATTATATTTATTTCTAATAATAAATATGAATATTTGTAATCAACACTCTATAAATATTATTAAAGGCTTTAGCAACTTTGAATGCAATGACGCTAACTCAATTGTCGTTAAATATTTTTGCGCTAATAAATATTATTGCTCAAAGAAAAACTCGCCACTAATTAAATATCTCTTTTGTTGTAGTGTTAATATCCGATAATTACATGTTAGGTGCTTGAGTTTTGATATTATGAAACTATAGATGATCAAACAAGGGCCCCCCTAAAAAAAGAAGCAAAAGGAAGCTAAAAGTGATAAAAAAAAAAACCTTAGAAGAAGAAGCAAAGGATGTAATTGGTCATGTGGTCAATTTGCTAAAAAGAAAGCAAGCAGGTGCTAAAGTATAAAGAAATTGATTGTACATAATAAAGGTAACAAACATTGGGGATCTTTAAAAAGCTAGTACATTGAGTAAGTTTGTAATTTTGGGGTCTTAATTTGAACAAATATATCTATTAATGAAAGAGAATAACTTTTCTAAACAATCATTTCTAAGTTATATAAATATAATTGGACTCTCTGAAGTAGCGCAAGTTGATTAACAATGATTTTATTATACGAAGGAATTTGCTTTTATTTCCCTAAATAACATACCAACAATATATCTTTAAGGAATCGATTTCCTACCTCAAAGTCTTATTCAATTCACATATATTTAATATCTTAATGGTGAGAAATCATATAATCGAATCGTTCAAAGTAACTAAAACACATTGCTTGATTTGAGATGAGGATTTCTCTTTTGGATATAATCTCGCTATATTTTAAGATAAAGATAAAGTCTATGTACACATCACTCTCTCCAGATCTTACTTAGTATATTGTTATTGTTAATTAATTGTAATTAAAGCACATGATAAACTAGATATTTTGATTTTGTTAACTTGTCAAAGTTGTCCTCTTGCTTGCCTTATAGTATTTGTTTTTCTCAAGAAATTTAAACCATAAGTTACCTAACTCATGATAGTACATGAAGAATATAAAAGTAAATATATTTAAGATAGTGGTAATTAAATAACTAGTAAAAATACCAAAACACAAAAGCAAAATTATTAATCATATAGATGGTGCGTTATCAACTTGCGTAGTGGAAAGCAATAATGGATTGTAACAAAGAATCAAGTTTGTTTTGGGTCCACATATGTGATCATCAAGGTTCTAGATTCTTAATTTAATTTTTTTTGGACAAATGTAAGCTAATCAATTTTCAATTTAATTTGAAAATAACAACACATGTATATAAGTTATAACATCTAATGATTAATTATTTTTATTCAGGATTTAAACTGTGTAGTCTTGGTATGAAAATAACAACACATGTATATAAGTTATACCATCTAATCATTAGTTGTTTTTATTCAAGATTTAAACTATGTGTAGTCTTAGTAACAACACATTACATTTATTAATCCTCCCCTTGTCTAACCTAGACAAATATTTATTTGTAATTTAAGCTTCAAACTGCAGGACGAGCCATAAATTTGAAATTTCCACCTATAGCCTATACTAACAAGAAGAGGAGAGAGATGGATAAGTATTATGGTGGTCTAATGATAAGTATTTTTTCATCTTTAATTCGAGTTTTCAAAATTGAGTAGTGGATATAGAATTATCCTTGATGAGGGACCTCTCGGTACAAATAAATTTATTGGCTCTCAATGAAAATACGGGATATCGGGTGGAAAATTAAAAAGAAAATTACTAATAATATAATGTTAGTATGTCTTATATTTTGATTTTTCAGATGACACAATACTGATTGACAAGACACTGGTGGATGGAAGTTTGGAGCTATGTCTGAGAGTCTGAAAGTTTCAGGTTAAGCAGGACTAAAACGGAGTATCTAAAATGCAAATTCAGTGACATAACACATGAGGTGGAGGTGAAAGTGAAGATCAAACAAGTCATACTTTTCAAGTATCTTGGTCCAATAATCTAAGGAGATGTGGAAAGATTAATGATGTCGTATGATGTTAGAAGGATGTGTGGGGATGGTTATACGGGACAAGGTATGAGTGGCTTCTATCGCTAAATAAGAAAAGGGAAACAAGATTGAGATGGTTCAAGCATGTGAAGAGAAGGTGCGAAAGATTGACTGTACTAGAGTTAGGAGAGATAGAGATAGACTAAAGAATAACTAGGGACTTGATAAGACAAAATATGAGACAAGTTCACATAACCCTGGAGGAAAAGGTATAGAGATTAAGGTAGAAATTGGTAAGTAAATAAGTGTGGTCGCAATTTAAATCAACCAAAGACGACTTTGAACTATTGTCAAAAGAAAAAAGAAAACACTTCACATTTCTCACTCTACTTTTTATTTATTTATGGGAAAAGGCTCAAATATGCCATCGAACTTTCAGAAAAAGGTCATTTATGCCATCCGTTAAAAGTTTGGCTCATTTATGCCATTACCGTTTAAGAAAAGGCTCATTCATGCCATTATTTTTTAACGGTGGTTTTGCAAAACCATTTTTTACACGTGGCCAATTATAATTCGGCCATGTCATTATTTTTTTTCAGAATTTTGATTTTTTATTATAAAAATAATAATGACGTGGCCGAATTATAATTGGCCACGTGTAAAAAATGATTTTGCAAAAAATGTTTGTTCAGAATTTTGAATTTTTATTATAAAAATAATAATGACGTGGCCGAATTATAATTGGCCACGTGTAAAAAATGATTTTGCAAAATCACCGTTAAAAAATAATGGCATGAATGAGCCTTTTCTTAAACGGTAATGGCATAGATGAGCCAAACTTTTAACGGATGACATAAATGAGCCTTTTCTGAAAGTTCGATGGCATATTTGAGCCTTTTCCTTTATTTATTTAGTAGCCAATGATAAAGTAGACTTGACCAAAAAAACTTAAATTGGCCTCACCTGCAATTTATGACCCCACTTTTTAAATAATAGCCAATTATATCCCTAGAAATTAATATGCCTTAAATTGTGGCTATCTTATTGGTTATTGCTTCGAATAGCAACTTTGACATCAAAGGATTGAAGATAAAGACAACTTCATAATTCTCAACTACTTTTAATAAATTCAAAAATAAAGTTAGTTCAATTCCTTCCAAAAATAATTCTAACTTAATAATTTTGCTGCTGCCTTTCTTATTAAATTCTTAGCTTAAATTGGTAAAATGACAACTTTTTCCTCAGGCAGGTGGTACTGTTTCTAGAACAGAAAAGGACATTTTTTATAATAATATATTAAACGGATATTTGGTCATGAAAATTTGAAAGTTAAAATCAAAATTATATTGGATCATATTTAGAATTTGAATGTACTTTTACTAATTCAATTTCTAAAAACTAGAAAAATATTTAACTTGATTAATTTATGTCAAATATACATTTTTTTTTTATTAAAAAGAGATACATTTTTTTATTATCCTTTCTTTTTTAAAAGCACAAGGTATGTCCAAAACTTAATATCTAAAATAGAAAGGCAAAACCAAAAGCTTTTTCAAAAGAGTTTTGTTTTGTTTTTTTCGAAAATTTTATTTATTTATATATATATATATATATATATATATATATAAAATAAAAAAATTAGCGATGCCGCAATCTTGAAGTCGAAGGAAGGAAAAGAAAAGGAAGCAATAGTGCCGCCCCCGTAACTTTTGGCGGCGGCTTTTTCAAAACCATTCTTCAAAGAGTAAAAACAATGTTCCGGACGACGTTTTTTATTGTTGAGGCTAAGGTTAGGTTCCTATTTTATATTTTCACGTCCAATCAATTCATTCGGAATATAAAGAGGTTCGTACAAGTGATAATCTCACAAATTTTCCCTTTTAATCAAAATTTTCAAAAATCCTAGAATTACGCTGTGAATATTGATTAAATAAGAAAGAATGTGTCTCTATTTATAGAGTCTTAAACTTTTTCTTACTAACCAAATATGGAGACTTTACGTTTTTTTTAGAATTTTTTTTATCTTTAAGTAAGAAACTCGGCCAACTACCCAACATTTATAAACTGGGATTTGAGGTTAGATAGGTCCAAGATCATATAAAAAGGGGGAAAAGGACAAACATACCCTCAAACTATCGTAAATGGTATGCAAATACCATTTGTCATACTTTTGGGACATTGGTGCCCCTATCGTCAAAAAACTAGAGCATATGTGACCTTCACTCTAACGGAAGACTAATTAGGAACACGTGACGCAATCTTATCCATCGATATGATATTTAATAAATGTCGGATTTGTGGATAAGATTATGACACATATATGCCCGTTAGTATATATAAAGGGTATATACGCTCTTGTTTTTAGACGGCAGAGGCATCAATATCCCAAAAGTATGACGGATGATATTTGCATACCACTTATAATAGTTCTGGAGCACATTTATCTTTTTCCCCATAAAAAAGGGAAATGATGGGAATTTTATATGCTTTGTTTCAATTTTGGTGTTTGCAAACATTAAAGATGTGGACATGGGGCTTTAAATCTCATTTAATAGGCTCAAAGTTGAGAAAGAGAGAGTCCTCCTTGAAATAACTATTATTTTTTTACAAATACTTTAAAGACTCGAAAAGGCTTAAGAGTGAAAATCTACTAGCAAGTCGAAAAGACCCTTGTGAGATTTATGAAATTAATGTTCATTACATCGTGAAATAAAAAATAACCCAATATCATACCTATTTGATTAAGTAAACCAAAACAAATTCCCTTTTTGCAAATAGTGATACAATTTTAACTACAATTTCAAGTATAACGATTCAATTAATAATTATTAATACATTTTCTTAGAAATTAAGATTTCAAGTTGGATTTTACATTGTATAAGTAATGTTTCTTCATGTATTCTTGGAAGGATTTGATCACAACTTATTGTTTCTATATTTGATAACGACCATTTTGTACTGTTTAAAAAAATAAATTTTGGACGTATCAAATTTATGTTATTACCGAAAAATAGGGTTTATAAAGATATTTAGATGATATGTTCTAATTAGTAGAGAGCTCAAAAAACAAATCGATATAATTTTATGTATATATTTGACTATTCTGTCAATTGACAAATATGTATTAGTTTTAAATTATGGAAATTAGAAAATTAATGTTCATTTTTTAAAAAAAGTAATATGACAAGAGTTGAAAATGAAAAAAAGCTATTCAGTTGTAGTAATTCAAGGAATAGTAAAGATAAGCCTAAATAAAAAAAATGCAAGGAAAGATCACGGTTCAGTTAATAAAGACAAAAACATTTATCTGTTGTTATAGATTTTTTATTGTGATATTTAAAAAAAAATATAACTTTATACTTTTTATAGGTATGTATTCACACATTATTTCTATCTCAATCATACTATAAACATAAATTTGATTAACGATTAAATTAATGAAGATAAAGGAATATTAGGTGATTTTATTTATTTGTTATAGTCTTAATGGACAAAGTTATTTGATGCATGTTGTTGATGGAAAGTGATAGATATTTCGTAAAATTAATCAAGATACACAAAAACTATATTTTATTTTAATTAAGTAGAAATCTGATTACATTTTTCATAGTATAAAAGAGAGAGAGAGAGTACAAATCGAATAATTTTTTATTGTTTACTTGATTATTCGATTTATTGATAATAATAATTCTCAATTCAAAATTATGAAAAATATAAAATTACTGTAGCATTTATTTGTGCTTCAAAGGATAAAGACAAAAACAGTTATTTTGCTGTTACAGATATTTTATTGGTTCCAATAAGAGGGAGCTGAAACTGAGAAATCCTCTCCCGTAAATAAAAGACTTATCGAGGGGTAATTTGGGAACTGTAGAAGTTTCAACTCCCGAAATGGACAAAAAGAGTGGTTCATCGGGTAGATACGGAGAATATGAAGGGTAAAAGAGGAAAAAGACAAAGAGCAAGAAGACGCCGAAAATGTTTTAATATTCCAGGAGAGATAATTAAATAACTGTACTAAATCGATAATGGAGATCTATTTGTAATGGCGGTGGCGACTTCCCAAGCACACCGAGTCCGACTCGTCCACTTGCGAGTTAAATACGCGTTAATCTGTCTCTGAGAGATCTTTGCTCCGTCATCGGAGCGATACTCCAGTCACCGGCGAGAGAAATACACGCCGTTCATTGATTACAGGTTTACAGGAAACTAAAGCAACGATGAACGCTAATGGATTCTGCGGTGTTGAGAAAGAGTATAAAAGGAAGCATCATCTTCATGAGCCTAAGGAGAATCAATGCAGTTCATTTCTAGTCAAGCACATTCGAGCACCTGTTCATCTTGTTCGTTCTCCTCTCCTCTCTCTCTCTCTGAATGCGTTTACTGCATTTTT
>JAJOOR010042078.1:0-17276 GCA_036250505.1 Solanum acaule
CAATATATATATATATATATATATATATATATATATATATATATATGCATGTATTTCATCTAGTTTTAATTTAAATGATTGTGTGGATGTATATTTAAGTTAATTAAAGTTAACAAAGTTGAACAATTTAGTCATCTCAAATTCAAGAGTTTCTTTCTTCTATATTTTTTTTGGGTAGAGAAAGGGAAATAGAGGAGAGGATTATAAAGTTTGAAAATCGAACTTTAACCAACAAAGTAAAGTTTAGATAGTAAATAAACTCAGTAGTCTCTAATATGAAGTTTGAATATTTAAATATATCAAATCTAAAATTGAATTTATTGAAGTTTGAGAAGGACGAAAAAATAAATAAAGGAAGTTTTGGTCATATTTTATAAATTTAAAAGGCATTTTTGATTAAATGAAAATTACAAGGATGTAACAAAAACTAAACTAAAATAATAAGGATGCATTTAATTAAGTCAAAAATACATTAAATGCCATGCATATGTTTGTCTTTTTGTTCTTTATATTTCACCTCGTTTTCTCCTCCATTTTCAAGAACCTAAACAAAACTATCTTTCTCCTTTCATCTTCACTTCCTTACAACCAAGAAAAAATGTTGAAACAATTCATAAAACCCAAACCCATCTTCTCCGATCGTCCATTTCCATCTTCTCCGATCCTGTCATCTTCTTCTCTATTGCTAAAATCATTACAAAAATCGTTACATAAAGCAGAAACATCCATCAACAAAATCCCTGTCCAGTTCCCTATTCGTTTGTCTAACTCAAACTCTTGATTTCACTTCCAATTTTAGTTAAGTTCCAAATTCTAACCCTACCCCTAAATCCGGTTTGATCCTAAATCATTTCCATCTCCTGCTATGAATAGAAGACGAGATAGATAAGACAACAAACAATCTTTAGATCAGGTATCCAATGGTTTTCTCGATAATGTCAATGAAGAACAGTCAACATTGATTTCTTCATCTTCTTCAGGTTCCACATTAACTTTGCTTTGGTAAAAATAAGATTTTTGTATATTGAAAGCAAAGTTAATGTGGAACCTATCATTACCTTTTAAAATTTGAAGTACTTTTGTTACTGCAACAGTAAGGGCCATTCTCTAAAACTTGTGTGCAGCTTCTCCTGCGACTAGAACTAACAAAAAAGGCCCACCAACAACCATTGCATAATTGTAGAATAGAAAGAATTCCCCCCGACAACTAGAATCATCAACACCATGACCAAATATATCAACATTGGAGTCCTAAAACACAAACGGGAATAACATTGCAGCCTTATTTAACAGCCCAAAACCCAATCTTTTTATTGTGTCCAGCTTTTGTTGAGGCAACTCTAGAATGAACCTGGTAGAACCACTCTTCAAAACTCCGAGAGGAACGGTGCACAATGCCATAGCTCCCTCAAATAATTGGCCCCAAGTAGTCACCTTCACACTATCTCTACTATAACGAATGACATGCACAGTTTAAAAAAAAATAATAGGCACATTTTCAGCCAGAGCATGAACTAATCTTCCATTTCCACCAGACAAGAAACAGTGATCCCCTCCCATATCATAGGGGTCATCTTGGTCCCAAAATGCTAAGGAAAGCTATGAAAGAAAACCTGCATTTGCATATTCCAAATTTGCCAGATGCCAGTTAAACAAGCTCATCTCCTCAGCATCCATCGCAACACCAAAATCCTTTCGCAAAGTCTCCAATTCCTCTCCAAGAGAAACAACCTGAGATAATTCTTGCCTGACCTTGCTTGCCTTGTCCAAAAGTTCATTGTAAGCAGCCTCCACCTTTTTTTTATCCAAATACTCATCTACGGGCTTTCCATCAGCACGATAGAGTGGACATTGGTCTCTCACCTTATGAAGTGTATACGATAACTGTCGACCCAACAGACCAAATGGATTCCTTAGTGTACTTGTTAAAACACTCCCTCCTAAATCAGCAGTTGCCACCTTATTCCCTCCTTCCATCTTTTTTTTGTATACACCCTTCCACTTGCACACTTTTGTCCCTCCAAAACAGTAACCTCAAACCCAAATAACATCAGTTGTCTTGCAGCCGCCAACCCTGCAAGACCTTCCCCAATTACAATCTCTTTGCCTTTACTTGGCTCAGCTGCAATCCTGTTCTTAATTGCCAACGCCACCCCATAACTAATATACACGTATGATAACAAATAGTTATAGGCAGAATCCAATAACCCACTACACCGTTCAGGTATAACATCACCAAACATATCCTATGTCACCCAAAATTGACACGTTTTCACGTCATTTTATAATAATGTGATTCCTAATTAAAATATAGTTACATTGTTCTATCCCGCCAACTACACTAACAACCCCAACTTCAATTTCCTCATCCGTTAATGAGTCAAAAGGAAATTCAGTTGTTAACGCAAATAAAGCCTCAAAAGTTGGCTCTTTATTTAAACAAATAATCTCATCTGAAACAACTCCCCTTTCCAAATTCGTACTTCTCACCACTTTAGAATCAACATTTATATTAGCAAAATCTGAACATTTCACTTGGGTTTCGCTAAATTTACCTAAAGAAGATGAAGAAACCAATGCTGACGGTTCTTCATTGATATTCCCGATAAAACCACTGGATATACCTGATCCAAAGATTGTTTTCTACCTGGCCTACCTTGTCTTCTATTCATGGGAATAGAGATGGGATGGAATTGTTTTGGTATTGAACCGGAATTAGGGTTAGAATTAGAATTTTGGAAGTAAATTGAAATTGGGAGTAAAACTACTGTTCGGGTTTGAGTTAGACAAATGAATGGGGAATTGAAGAGGAATTTTGTTGATCTAAATTCAACCATTAGAGATAAATTTGGGGTTGGTGTCACTGGCTCTATTTCTATCCCTCCGAATCCTAGTGTTGGAGGAATAATATTGGCTGATGGTAGCTCGGGTACATGTGCTTCCTCTTCTGGCGCAAATCATGGTGGTTGGTAAAAGATGTTATTGTGGGAGCAGAAACTTTGTATTTCTTGGCTCTTCTATGTAATTATTTTTATGCCATTTTTTTCTTTCCTCAATTAAATCTTACAGATTTTAAACATCTTTTAAGCATAGTCAATGAGAAGTATAATATCTTTCGTATGATTGTGTTCTAATAGCTCATCTTAAAAACCACCTAGATTTATGACAGTGCGATTACAGTTAACATAGATCTGATTATCGACCTTGATGCTGTGTCTTGTAGGTGATTGGAAAATCAACTCTTTTCCTCATTATGTGCAGGCACTGTATATATTTCACAACTCGATCAGTAGAAGAAGACTCGATTTAACATGTTATCTATGCTCATTGTGTGCAGGCACTTTGCTATTGTGCATGTCAATAATGATAAAGAGCAATTTGAAAAATTTGATGCTCTTGCAATAGATTGCTAATTATGCTTTACTTAAGCTGAGAGTCTATCGGAAACAACCTCTCTATCTCTATGAGGTAGGGGTAAGGCTTGCATACATCCTACCCTTTTCAGACTCTACTTGTGGGGTTACATTGCGTATGTTGTTGTTGATATGTTGTCCATTGAATTGAATGTGTTGCAACACTTCATGATCTACACTTCTTACTTATTTGAGATTTTTTTGTCTCAGATGTACTCGAGCAGTTGCATTAGGCCAAGTACTTGTGCAGGTTCTAATTTTCTTGGTCTATTTCCAAGCATTTCTCGGATGATAAAAGCTTCAGTCCGCTGTTTGATTGCTTCCATATCAGGGTTGAACATTCTGCTCAACTGCTCATGACGAGGGAGAACTTTCTACCTCTTCGTCTATCTTTGCCGATATCTTCAGCCAACACCTTTTTACTTTCATCTGTATGAGGAGGAAGCAAAGGGGTCCTTATCCTCATTATGTAAGTGAACTTGAAGTTCTATTCGAAATGATCAGTTGAACAAACATTTGTGTTGCCCGGCTCTTTAGTCTATCTGAAAGCATTAAACAATAACATAACAACAGCTTGTCAAGTTCCTTCAATCAGTTAAATAGTATTAAGGTCAAAATTCACATAGATGTTACATGTACTTGATGAATACATCCATGTCAATTTAGTACTATTGGCTTCGTGTTTTTGTAAAATACAGTGAGATTTTTGTTAATGCTGACTGAAATCGTGTAGATACTGTATTTAATTCTCCCTGTATGTGTGATCAACTGTACACGTATGTATGTGTTATCATCGCAGAAGCTGGATTAACTGCATGTGTATGTATGTGTTTTGAAAGCAGAAGTTGGATGTTTGTGAAAACTTCAATAACTGTATGTGTGACCAA
Source organism: Solanum acaule (assembly GCA_036250505.1). Classification (NCBI taxonomy): domain Eukaryota; kingdom Viridiplantae; phylum Streptophyta; class Magnoliopsida; order Solanales; family Solanaceae; genus Solanum; species Solanum acaule. The sequence goes on from JAJOOR010042078.1 coordinate 4,301, forward strand.
CTGTATCTAAGTAGTGTCGATTTTCCAGTGCCATTTCTAGAAATGTAGCTTTCATTATATTGTTCATTGGGAGAGTAACTATTGAGGTTGCAGTCTTTGTTTTGCCTCTGTATTATAGTCCTAAAAGATTCAAATTTGGCAGGCACACACTTTTCTCCTGTTAACAAGTCTTGTAGAATGAAATTGGTTATACTATAAATTACTCCCTCCCTCCTTCTCAAATTATCTGTCGTGGTTTCTAAAAATAGTTGTCTCAAATTATTTATTATTTTAAAAGTTAAACACAACTATTATATTGTTAGATTGAAGCTTTCTCTTTCCTTCTCCTTTGAACATGTTTGATAATCTATCGTTTCTATGTTTCATGTTCTAGTACAAAGATCCATCAACCGTGGTACAAGTAAAGTTGCGTCCAAACAAAAATAATTGCTTCAAACCGCTTTTCCAATGTTTAGCATTATGATTGTCGGTCCCTCCTAATCGCTCTTCCAAGTTTTGCTTCTCAAGAAAAAATTTGATCACGGGACATGCTTTCATTTACCTGTACATAGACGTCTTGTAGCATGTTATCAGTTTGGCTTGAGAACAACAACGTTTCATCGTTGTTGACATCTGGTGCAAGAGATGGCATCTGCTTCTAACGTCGTGTCATCATTAGAGCAGGTCACATATGGCTCATCATTCTTGGCTGGTTTAGATTCTATGGAATCCATCCTAGGCCATTTGAAGCTACTAGCCTTTTCTTTTGCTGACCTGAAAACATTTGAAATATAATCAGCATTCCTCTCACTATACGAAAACTTGAACTTTGTCTTCTTATAAATCCATTTCTCAGCTGCTTTTCGGACACGACAACTAGAGAATGTCTCAGATTTTTCATCATCCACACTCTTTCATTGACCTGACCATGACGATAGAATTCTCTAAATTGAATCTGCTGTGTGCAAAGGCACTGCAGTGCAAGTATGCTATTGAACATAGAAAAGCCCTGCTGATGGCTCGTTTGCAATGAACTTTATCATGTCCATCAACGACTCGATTATCTCTACAAAGCTATCCACTGTGGAAAACGCATACATTTTCTTGATTGCCAAATATTCTTCATCACTGGTAGTGCGAGAAAACAAATTAGACGTAGTTCTCAATAAACTATTCAAAAGTTCTAAAACTGAAAATCTCTTCTACATAAAACTTGCAGGTATAAGTTGAAATTACAATTAACATAGCAGTTTAAAAACACAACCTTCTCAGGAAAATATTGACACATATGCATATGACATCCATCATCTGCACATGCTATAGCTGATCGCGTACACTCCATGATATACATCATACTTTCGAATACTCTAGCATAATCTAATTATGAGTCATTTTCGCCTTCACTCTTTTGAAGTGCAAGTCTCACATTTATTGGAGTCTTGACAGTATAGAAATCCAAATATTTAAACTTGTCAAGTACCTTTTCAATATAATGAGATTGTAAGTGTCTCTACTGATGATCAACATGTCATCATCATACAAACAAACAATGACCTTGTGATTTGAAGTGTCTTTAATGTAAACACATTTATCACTATCATCATTCTTAAATTCATTCGCCAACATGGTTTGGTCAAATTTCGCATGTCATTGTATGGGTGCTTGTTTTAGTCCATAAAGTGACTTTACAAGTTCGCACACTTTCTTTTCTTTACCAGGAACCACAAAACCTTTAGGTTATTCCTTGTAAATTTGTTCCTCCAATTCTCCATTTAAGAATATACCACAGCTAATAATGCAATTAACATCCGAATGAATGTGATTCTAGTTACTAGCGAGTATGTGTCGAAAAAATCAAGACCTTCTTTTTGTCTAAAGTCTTTGACAACGAATCTTGCTTTGTATTTTTCAATGGTTTCATCGACTTTCATATTTCTTTTGAAGATCCACTTTGAACTCAAAAGGTTTATCTCCCAGAGGAAAATCAATCATCTTCCAATATGGTTGCTTAAAATTGAATCAATCTCACTATTGACATCCTCTTTCCAAAAGGATGAGTCCGCAGAAGAAATAACTTCTTTGAATGTATGAGATTCATTTTCAAGAAGAAAAAGTCTAGCTTTATACAGATAGACGTGTTCAAAGAACTCATCACTATCTGATTAAATTAACATATTGTCATGAATATCCGAATATTTGGACTTATGTACCAAAAATTGACATGCTTTACTATTTGTAGCATATTCAATGATAACATAATCCAGAGTCTTAGGTCCTATTTTGATCCTTTTGGGGATAGAAACTCGGACTTTGGCTAAACACCCCCACACTTAGAAATATTTCAAGTTGGATTTTCTTCCTTTCCATTTCTCATATGGAATAGACTATATCCCGAATAGATAAAACTTTTATTGCTTCCAATCTGAATGGACAATTTGTTTTGTTATTCCCTTTTGTTGTAAGGATTAATGCACTCAACATTTCCTTCAAAGTTCGGTTTGGATAATAGTTTGATGGATGATTCCATTTTCCAAACATATTTATGCAAAAGGAGATTCATATTCTCTACCTCTATCACTTCTAATCATTTTTATCTTTTTATCCAATTGATTTTCAACTTCAGTTTTATATTGCCTAGATATTTCTATTGCTTCATCCCTAGCTTACCATTCAGCAAATCGACATAACCCTATCTAGTACAATCATCAATAAAGGTTATGAAATGCTTTTTCCCACCATGAGATGGTGTTGACTTTAATCACAAATGTCAATGTGAATCAACTCTAAGGGATTAGAATTCCTTTCAACAAATTCATAAGAATGCTTAGCATACTTAGATTCAACACAAACTTGGACATTTTTATTACAATTTTGTGTGATTTGTTTAGAGTCAACACTTTACCAGATGTCTATTTCAGAAGAACCTTTCCTTAACCTTTAATTTTTGGCTGTTGTCGAATTATCGGGTCCAATAAGAGCATAAGACCCAAATGCTTCTTTTACAACACAAACATGACAACTGGCTTTTCACCAATATTCATGTCCATATAAAGTTGTATATAATTTTGTGGGTCTAACATATATTTTTCAAGTATTTGAAAATAATTTTCCACATTTTTTTCCTGCTTTCAAATTATACTACCAAATGCCATTGGCAGCATGGAGCCTCTTTAGGAAATAATATTCTACAAAAGAATTGTATTGCTTCAATTTCCTTTGACAGTCTTTACAAAATGTCAAAGTTCATTCCATAGAGGCGCTTATTACAGGCACAAAATCACTAACTTTATGTCACTAGTCTTTTTTTTCTTTTGTCATAACTATACATACCACTTAGTATTTAAAATACTAACAATAAAGACTGAAACTTTATACAACTTGTTTCTACTTAATGATGAAGTTTTTATATTCTTCAAATCGTCAACTGAATAAATTTTGAATGATGATGAAACTTTATACAAAATCAAACGCACTACAAAACCAAGAGGTTTTAATGTACAAAAACCAAAAGTACAACACTGATTTATTCAGTGAAGTTTTCATATTCTTCAAACTGAAGGAGTAGAAAATCAAGAGATTTTAGTCTCCAAAATCAGAATTAGAAAATCTGAAAGATATGTTTTTCTTTTCAAAGAACTTTCCAACCAAAACATTTTTTATCACTTAAAAGAACTTGGTAAGAAAAAACAAAGTTTAAAGAGTATTTTCAAAACCAGAAACTTAAAACCAGTAAAGAAAATAGAATCTGAAATAGACTAGAAATAATATACAAAATATTTTTCTCAAAGAAGAAAATTGAGCCCACAGAATGCATAGTGTATCCTTAATAAAGTTATTGCTCTCAAGTATCCGAGGTTAATGGAATATATCCTCCCAAGATAAACAAATCTTACTCACCAGTGTATCGATACCTAAACCACGGTGTCAACGAACCACTCAACGACAGTAAAATACACTTAGAATACTAGATTTAGTAGTAGAATAAGACACTTTGAATATTATATTTTAATAGTAGAAGAAGAAGTCCAGAAAATTGGTTGGTTTAAAAATAAAAGGAAATTCCTCTATTTACAGACAACAAAGGGTAGTATGAACAAATGCTTATTGTGCCTTATCGGAAAGGTCAGAACACTTTGGAAAAGTCACAGTCCTTTGAAAGGGTCACAACCTTTCATAAAAGCCACAACTTTTCATAAAAAAAGTCACAACTTTTCATAAAAGTCACAACTTTTCATTGAAGTCACAATTCTTCATAAAAGTCACAACTCTTCATTTTCCATTCACACCTTTTAAAACTCAACAACTCTTTCATAGAATTTCAACAATTTCTATAGCTTCTCAAAACCTATCGAAACGCTGTTGATGCTCCTAATACCCCCTAAACTAATATGGAGTTCTCACAAAGAATAGATATAGGTCTTTTTTGATAGTCATAGAAACAATAAGTTCTTGTCCAACTATGGTATGATTGCTAGATACTATTGCTCCAAATAGTTAGTTCTAATTCCGAAAGAAACAAATAATATTCAAAGCCTTAGATTCAGCATTGAAGAACCAAGTGATTTATTTTTCCTTACATGAAGATGGATTTACTCCAATACTAATATTTTAGGAGGAAGGCCAAAATGAGCAAGTTCGTAACACCTAGGAAAACGGAAAGGAAAAAGTTTCAGAAAATTTTACTTCTAGACCAGTACTACGAGACCCATCTATGGTCTGTAGAAGGTCCTACGGGTCGTATATGGAATTGGTAGAAACTAAGTTGAGTTTTGGAAAATTTAAGTCCTAGTAATGTGTCCTATGGATTGACAAGAAGAGTCGTAGAAACCTCTACGAGCTGTAGGAAGTACCTGTAGAAGGGTTCCAGACTTATGAAAGAAAATTGTATAAAACTTAGGTTCTATGAGAAGGACCTACGGGTCGTAGAAAGTCCTATGATCCGTAGAAAATTGCCTAAAAGTCGAACCCCAGTAAGTGATTCTACGGTTGACTATTACGAACCGTAGAAATTCCTATAGACATTAGGTCAGAACTGTAGATAACTCCGGCAGTTTTAAGTAAGGGAAAGAGTTTAGACAACTCACATTCCCCATAAATCACGTAGCCAGTGTGGGATTGGATCGTACCGACATTCAGGCGACTCCTCATTGCCTCTAAGAAGGCATATTATATGGATCCATGGGTTGAGTATGTTCTATACCCTGACAAGGTATAAGAAAGTTCGGGTAGCATGGGCAAGACGCTGTATCATCACGAAGCTCATAGTGATGGTTTTTGGTTAGAGAATCTCTTATATAGAGTGAAGAGAATTTCATTATCATATTTTATATGTACAGTTCATTGAGTTAACATTTTATTTGTAAAGCTTTTAAGTGATTTATCTCTACTTATGCTTTACATTCAGTTGAGTATCTTGTTTCAACCTCTTCAGTTCAGTTATTTAGAGGAGAAATCAATCAGTGGAGAAATTACTGTTTTGCAAAATTGCACATCTAAATTAAAAGAGCATTATAATAACAAGGAATGAAAACACATGTATGAAAAGGGGATTGTGCAAACTAAATTGGGAATTTGAAGAATCATCATACTCGATAATGCAAATGTTCCAATTTTCAGCTATTACAAATATATGAAAGAAAAATACTAACAAAATGACTATGGTGTATTGTTTTTGCTCCTAAATTCTTGGACCTTTCACTAAGCATGAACCTGAGAAAGTAATTTGAACATTAAATTTGAAGATCTAGAATCCCAATAAAATCCAATTTCAACACCAATGCTTAATCCGCGACTTTTGAACAATTTGATGCATGAAAGATAAAAGTCATCATTGTACAATTTCCTTAAGCAAACACTTCCAGCATCATACTTCTTAGGGATATTCTCCTCTGTTACATCCCATACACCAATAGGAACATCGCACCCGTTCACCAAACTTTTGGCCTCATCCAATGTCCAGTATCGAAGAATGTACTCAAACGTCTCGAAAAATGAAATCATCAGCTTTCCTACAATAACCTCGTCATGGGTAATCTTTTTCTTGATTTGCCAGGGGTTTTTCAAATTAATTTTAGGGGGAGGGTATATGTCTTTTATCTCAATTAGTTCTTGAGTCACTGCATACGGAGTGTTGTTAAGTTTGCAAGCTTCTTCTTCAGCTTTTGATGGAAAGAAATTGTAAAAGAATGTCTTCTTAAGGCTAAGCAAAGGCTTTTGATCAGACATTGAAGAAATTGTTGGAAGGATACACTGGAAAAAAAAAAGAGGCAGTAATACTCTATTTATAACAGTAAAATTAGGTTTTAATTTTTATTCCAACCTTGAGCGGGAACATAGAATTCTGGGTGATTTTTTTTTGACACCCTTAATTTTTATTCCAAAAAGGGTCTTTTAATAATTATTGAGTTGCCTAATTAGCCAGATTTTTATATTTAAAGTTTTTCCTTTTGTATTTCTCTATTTTTTGACAACCTTAATTTTTATTCCAAAAAGGGTCTTTTAATAATTATTGAGTTACCTAATTAGCCAAATTTTTATATTTAAAGTTTTTCCTTTTATATATCTCTCTATATTGGTAAATGTATTGTTTTCCTTTTTCTCTCCTTAAATATTTCTTCCCACGGAAAATTGGATATTATTGAAGCCTTTTTATTTGCCAAAGGGAAAATGGTCTGATATACCCCTTAACATTGTTATTTAGAGTTGATATAGCCCTCGTTATGAAAGTGGCTCATATATAACCCTAATGTTATACAAATAACTCACATATACCCTTTTCCTCTAACGGAAGTGAAAAAATAATTTTAATTATCTTTTTGTATAAAATATAATCCATATGTGGTATATTTGATCTTCCTCACATTTTTTTTTTTACTTTTATTTTTCAATGACTAATTTAAATTTATAATTTTAATGGGCCAATTTATTTATGTTTCACTAATTTTCTTGTAAAATTTATTATAGATGCCCCCATTTTTTTTACAAATACAAAAACTAAATTACAGTATAGTCGAAAAAATTAGTTTTTTATTTATTTATTTACACTAAGGAATGAAAGAAAAAACAAAGAAACTCAAATAATGATAATCAAAGAAGTCAGAAAATAATTTATGTATGAAAAAGATAAAAATACAACTTGAACTTTACTAGAATGATCATATATACCACCACATGATTTAAAAAAAATTAAATTCAACTAAATAAATTTAAAACTAATATTTTCACTTCCGTTAGATGAAGGGTATATGCGAGTTCCTTTTGTAACGGTAGGGGTATATGTAGGTCATTTATTTAACGGTAAGGGTATATATGAGCCACTTTCATAACGAGGGGTATACCAACTCTAAATGACAAAGTTGAGGGGTATATCAGACCCTTTTCCCTTTCCCAAAAAACTTTAGATAATTATCCAAATAGAGTTATGCCATATATGTATAGTCACTTTAGATGATTTGTGTTTGATTAATTTTCCAGCTTCATGATTTTTATCCTAGTTTTCGAACACGTGCACATGTATTTAATTCTAATTAATATAATTATATTTAATATATTATAATAAGATTGTGATGAATTACATCAAATTTGAAGAGAATAAAAACAAGCTCATATCCATGATGAATAATGAGCCTATTCAACTGATATTATTGTCATTGCAAGGCATGAATCATGACCTTTTGGTAGTGTGTTGGAGAACTTACCAGACACAAAAATTGTTGTCAAACGGGAGCTAAAAACTAAAGATATGTGGAATATATCAAAATATCTTTTGATCTTGTGTCTTAAACATGTTATGTGCATGGGACATTCTTTTTATTCGTTTAGAATTTGTTGATGAAGTGTTTGCTCTTGTTCTCTTATTTGAGCTGTGGTTTCTACTACTATGGATATTGATTTTTAATGACATTTCAAGAGTTCATACTAAAACAAGATCGGAGAGAACTAGATTTGTTTCCTTCGATGATGAAGATGGTTTAACTTATGCTGAACTAGCCAAACTTAGAAGGGAGGCATAAATGACTCAAGAAGAGTGTAACACCCCAAAAATTTCTAAGCTAAGGCCCAAACCGTTCTTCATTTGTGTATAAGGTCGTATCGGGTGATACTTAAAAAATTTCTTAGGTTTTAAGGTCTATTATTTGGTATGGGAATGAATTTTGATATGAATTAAGGTCACAAGAATCCTCTAGCACAAAGTTTAGTTGTAAGCTTCCTTACCGATTAAGTTTTGATGTAAAGTTTTACTTAGGTCAACTTCAGACGATCATATATCTTAGCACATAATGAATTAGGTGGCCTATGACCAATCAAATTGAGTCTTTTTCTCAACCACACCAAGTTTGCCTCATTTTGAGTTTAGAGTAAACTTTATGACTATTTTACTAGAGACTACCACAGCAGAGTTTTCTAAGTCTGTGAACTACAAAACCTTTTTACGGGTCGTAGTTTAGGGTCCAATTCCTACGGACCCATCTACGGGTTGTAGAAACCTCTACGAGTTGTAGTTTGGTCCCATAAAATGAATCTTTTAGCCTTAAACTTCAATATGAATTCCATGGATGGGATCTACGGTTCGTAGATCAAACCATACACTGTAGATGGCCCTGTGAAAGGTTTTCAATAGCTTTTTTAGTGGTTTCTTTTGTATTTTCCCATTTTTTCTAATCCCAAACCATGATGTTTTAAGTTCAATTTGGGGAATATATTCCACCAAATACTCAGTTTTCTTTTATTTTACGCTCTCAACTCCCCAACTCAAAAAGAAAACCGCGAGGAAGACAAAAACTAGGGTTTCAAGGCTTCCTATCAAGTTACTCTCCAAACTTCTTCAAGAACTTTGTTCTTCCATGTATGTAAAACTATTCAAAGTGTTGGACTAGCTTGTCCTCACTCCCTACATCTTAATTCAGTCAGTGAAACGTTATGTTTAGATTTCTATTACTATTTTCTTGAAATCTGAATTCAGTTGTGTTTCTTATTCTGAGTTTCAATTCCTTAACCGTTGAGATTTTGACTTCTATTATGTAAAAAAATTGAATTCTAAGTTGTTTTTCATGTTTTGTATCACATGAACCATATTTGTTTATAAAAGTCATGTTTATAAAGATAATTATATGAGATTTCTTATACATCAATTTCGGACTTGATAGGTAAGTCCATAAGTATATGTTTGAAATTCATGTTACTGAAAAGAGTTTCTAAAGAAAGAATATGAATGGTTTCATAGGTACTATTTGACAGTTGAGAAAGAGAAAGAGTATAATTGACTTTTTGAAAAGTTTTTCAGTAAAGAAAAGTGAAAGTCAAAGTAAAGAAATAGTCTTTTACTTTGTAAAGGGTGATTGGACATAATTGACATGGTTTGTTTTGGTAGTAGTATCGAGCACTGAATTGGGTAAGAGTCTATTTTTAACTCAAAGTCACATAAAACTAAGTAGCCAACGTAAGATAGGATCGTACCAACTTTTTGGGTGACTCCTCACTACCTCAAGAAGGCTTATTGGATGGATCCACAGTTATAGTTAGCATCCTATACCCCAACAAAGTATAGGATGACCCTTGCAACGTGGGTGAAACATTGTATCACCGCTAGGCTCATAGTAATGGTTGTCGGTTAAAGAAATTTCCCACATAGTAAAGTGTTCTATTCCCATATTGTTTTTATTTCATATCTTATTGTAAAGCTCAAATGGTTTTCACTTCTTGTTCATATTTTGTTTTACTTGATATCTATTCAATCATCAATTCAATTATTATTTTATTCAGCCATATTACATACTCGTACATTCAATATACTGATGTCGTTCAAGTTGCATATTTTTATGATGTAGATACAGGTGTTTAGGATCATCAACAAGCACTCTGTTGAGATCACTTCACACTTCTTGATAGCTTTTGGTGAGACCTCCTTGATTTCGGAGGATTTCATTTTTATATTTTGTTTAGTAGTATTTGAGGTGTCGTGGGTCTTGTCTAGGTAGATTTAGATGTTTTTCATATTTTTCTCCAGATGATTTTATTGGAACATATTCATGGTAAGTATTTCAAGACAGTGTTTCAAAACGTTTATTTAAATGATTTAAATGTTCATCTATTTAAGGCTTCCGCATATCATATTAAGTCTCATGTCTATAGTTAGCAAGGCCAAGGGTTCTCTTGGGGACCATCAATGGTTCTAGAGTGCCGACAACGTCCAGGGTGTAGGTTCGGGGCGTGACAAAAAATATTCTATGGTAATATCATCATTTTAGTTTTGATCTTGTATTGTGCAAATAAGAATTTCGACTGCAGAAGAAGATTTTTTATGGAAGTTTACTTACAACTGCATTTACGCTAAATACAGGTATTTGTCCAGAGGTTATGCATGTGTCTCTAAAGGTCATGCCCAATAGTTGCCTTTCTTCTTTTATCCTTCTTTTGCAGAAAAAATGGAAACAAACTTGAATGAATGTAGCCTTATTCTTGTGCAAATGCAAAAACTTTCAGTCAGATGTTGTTACAAAATCAGTTTTGTCTTAAGTTAATACATCTCTATCCAATTTTCTTAGTTATTTTAGTTTGACGAAAGTATCACGTTACTGATTGAAGATAATTTTGATGGAAAAAATGTCACATCTAAATTTCGAACTTGAACATATAGTGTGTAACAAACAACCGACCCACTAATAATAATAAAATTGTCAATTTTAGAGACTTTGAAATGCGTCAACATGGATAAATTTGCTTCCTTATATTCCTTACATTTCTCATATATTTTATCGATGTAAGATTGTCTAAGGTGTTACATATATCCCTTTAAGGAACTTGGTATCTTCGTCAGAGGTTTGCTCCACTATCATCGTAAAGAAGCAGGTAGCAATCTAAGTCACTAGTGATCTTGCAACATCTCTCCCGTAACAAATTGTTGTGTGAATGAATCAATATCTATACACAATCCAAGAGGCACATCTGGATCACTACACCTAGTCGTATGAAACTGAAATATTTTTGCGATGCAAGTCACATGGAAAAGCTCAACAAGCCTTGCAAGAATGGATCCTGGCTTTTGAGACTCTTTCATAGAATTCCAACAATTTCTTCCGCTTCTCAAAACCTATTGAAACACTATTGGTGCTCCTAATACACTTATCAATAGCGCATGAAAGGCTTGTGTATTTAGCCTTTTTTTTCTCTCTTCTTCCTCTCCATTTCTCAAGCCAACCTATAAACTTTACTTACCTTTTATTTAGCCCAACTTATATATAACCTAAGTTGTGACTTACCTAATTTGATGTGATTTTATACCCAATGAAAAATATTACATGTATCAACATCCATTGCGTTTGCATGATTTTGCTCAGAAGTGGCAACAACCAATTTTCAATCTAAAGCAGTAGCTTTACTTTGATCGACACCTAAAACCCTTCTTCTTCTTTTTTTAATTTAATATTTCCTTCACATCACCTTGATATTTTTTAATATCGCTAGTACCTTTAATTAAGTACCTTCAATGGTATCATCATTTTGTTTGTTATTTTGATTTTTTTGTCGAGATCAAAGAACAATTATCTTCATCATGACCTTGGTGCTAACAATTATTGTGATATAAAGGTAAATTATCATATAAAATATCCTAGAAAACCTTGATCAACTTACCAAATTTTTCATCCACAAACTGCAACCTTATATAGTTTGGAAGTTTATCCATTAGATCAAGTATAAATGAACTAAAAAGTAAAGTTTGACAAACAACTTTAAATAGAGGGTGTAGTTAGAGGTGTAAAATCATGTTCTAAGATACTATTGAGATGGAGTTGTTTAGATTCTTTTCTTGAATCATATTAGAAGAAAATGTACCTGTAAAAGAAAAATTAAACTAGTTTTTTGGAATACTTCCTTTTCATTCATAGTATAGAATTATCATTATATATAAAAAAAAAACAATTGTAGTTCAAAGCACAAAACATTTTGTGTTAGTGATGCCCGGGGAAGGGCCAAACTCCCAATGGTGTGATGTAAATAGCCTACCCTAGTGCAAGCATTAGTGACTGCTTACATGGCTCGAACCAGTGACCTACGGGTAACACGTAGATAACTTTACATTTTTTCAAGGCTCTCCTTCCGAAATAACATTATATATGTAAATCTAGTAATTGATTCACATGATATGAAAAATGCTAAATAAATGTGACAATACTCTATAGACTCAAAATATGAAAATATTAAACAGTGTGACAATAAACGTGACAAATAGATTCATAAAATGAAGATATTAAATAATGTTACAATACACGTGACAAATAGACTCGTGCACCTAATATAAATTACCCCGATGTTCTTCTCGAAGTTGGCCAGACTTATTCAGCAAAAACAACTTCTTATTTTCTTCTTTAATTATTTGTTTTTCCAATAGAAAAAAAGGACTAGCTGGGGTAAGCACACGGTTGAAATGGATTTGATTGAATCAAATGAAGCGCACACTGCTACTTTCTTGCAAAGGAAAAAACCATTTTCAAGAAAGTAGATGAGCTTTCAACTCTAACCAGAGAAGATGTTTGTAATCTACTCTTTTCACCAAGTTGAAAACCATATTCCTATGTCTCCAAAAATGTAGAAAAAAAATAATTGATAAATTTCTTGAATTGAAATCAAATGATTGTCAACACGATCATGCTAGTGTGGGCAAATCAAATAGCTTCATTCTAAGAATCTCTTGATTTAAATTTAGAACTTTCGGGAAATACAACATGTCTGATGGATTGTGAAGCTACTGATATTTTGAAAGGAAAAGGAGAACTTCTTGATGTAATTGTCTCTTCTAGTGCTTGTTTTCATTTAACTCAGTTCAGGCCTCTAAAACAACATGACGTATCAGATGGGGAGGTATTGAAGATTTCAAGTTGTTAATACTTTGATATTTTACATGTGATGTGAATCAATGTTTTCATATTTCATTGTTGTACGGATGCAACTCTGCATGATTGCCAACTTTCACTTTGAATTTGTTGTTCCCTCATTTAAG
>JAJOOR010042079.1:0-13814 GCA_036250505.1 Solanum acaule
CGAGAGGACCCAATATACCCTGCCAGAGGTATAGAGGCATGCTGGCTTGATCACTAAACTGATGTTGCCCACAGAGGGGACTTACACCTACGTGGCTCGTAGTTCTGGGACTATATGGGTACGCTGAACCCTAGTCCAACTCGGTATTATGCTACTCCCACTGAATTAAGTGGTTAACTGGTTATGACTGAAGTTCTGTAAAGTACTGGATAGCTCAAAACTGAACATGCAAACTGAAAATGTAACAATTAATCTGATAATTATGCATTAATAACTGAGGCATGTATAACTAAATAACTGAGATATCTGACCTAGCATGTGTAATTCAAGCACTAAAGAAATACATAGCTAGGGTTCTGAAATTCATGCGAGAAACGATGTAATAACATGATAATCTGATTTGGAACATCTAAATAACTAATTCATGATGATCTGAAATTCTAGTAACCCTAGGTCTATTCATAATAAGGGAATCAAGAAACTGACTCAATTCTAGGGACCTAATGGGCGAAAGGAACCCACTAGTGAAATCGCACATACCTGGTGACGAATTCCACGGAGAAATCTTTCGATTTCGGGGCTTGAACTGAAGGAACCTTGTTGTGTTCTTGAACTAGGGTTCTTGACTTCTCTTCTCCTTTTAGCGTTCTAATTTTTCTAAGTTTGATTAATGACTTGACTTGGTAAGTTCTAGTTATGTTTCTAGGCTTAAACTGACTAAAACCTCATGATTTAGGGTTTAAACGACGTATCTTAGGGGTTAAACGAAATAGGAAAAGACCTAAAGACCCCTGACTTAATTGATGTCGGAGTGACTGATGGACGGGACTGACGGGCCGTCATTCAATCGACAGTCCGTCGATTGGATCCGTAGGTCAAGCCTGCTCGACAGGCTTTCACTAAAGCAAGCATAACATTTTACTCGGAGGTCAAATTTTAGCAAACTCGGCGGCGTTGGAAAGAGGATTCAATTATCTATCATATCATATGTCATTGTACACATAATTCCTTTTGTGCTAAAAGTTATGACCATCTAAAGTTGATCCATCAACAATTTTCAGCTAACTATCTGCTAACCCTCATCTACGGTCAAACCTATGGACCGTGGATCAAATGACGGTCCGTGCTGGTCGACCATAGTTTTTGTCAGAGGCTGGGTGAAGGAGGTCTCAATCTATGGACACAGACCACGGACCGTGGGCCTGTCATGAGTTGGGACTTAGCCAATTTTCTGAGCTGGGTCTGGGAGGGGTTGCAGTGGTGAACCACGGACCACCAACACGGGCCGTGGTCTGACCTACGGTCCGTGGATGGCAACCGTGGGTTGCACCTGGAACTTCTCAAAATCTACATTTTTGGTCTGTTTCGAATACGGGGTGTTACAATAAACATCAAGAGAAAAGACTTTGATCATACCAGTGACAACATCTGGAGAATTCTCTTTCTCTTGACGACTAGTGATAGCATAAAGGTGGTTTGCTCCTCCACCAGCACCAAAAGTAGCTCCTCTAGGTGCAGCCCTATCTGGTGGAGCAACTAATGAAGTTTGGGCTCTATTACCCTGATTCCCATTACCTTGCCGGTTCTTAGGGCACCCTATCAGGAAGTAACCCTCTTGTCCACACTTGAAACAACCTGTGGAGCCATCGCGACACTTACCTGGGTAGGTTCTACCACACTTAGAAGATGAAGGAGCCCAATTACCTCCTTGTGCAACACCGCCCTGACACTGTGCAGGTCTAGCTCTGAAGTGCTGTGAATTCTGAATATTGTACTCACCTTTGTTTCTGGGTGCAAGTGCACTAGCAAATGATGGAGCAGGTGTCTTTTGCTTTTGTTGGAAAGAAGACCGGTTTACATAATTTCTCTACTGCCTGGACTCATTCCCTGTCTTCGCTTTCTTGTTTCTAAACTCCTCCCTATCCCTCAACTTCTCTTCCTCAACTTGCTGAACATAGACCATCAACCTTGTTATATCCATGTCCCCAATTAGCATGGCTGCTTTGCCCTCTTTGCTTAACAGACTGGACAACCCAGCAACAAAAAGACTCATCCTGCTTCTCATATCTGCAACCATCTTAGGAGCATATCGGGACAATTGGGTGAACCTCAAGATGTACTCATGAACACTTAGTAAATCCTGCTTAAGGGTGAGAAACTCTCATACCTTGGCATCTGTCAGTTCTTGGGGAAAGAAACGCCCCAAGAAGGCCTCCTCAAAACAAGCCCAACTCGCATGTGGTGCTCCTTCTGGTCTACCCTTCTTCCGCGGGTCAAACCAAGTCCTAGCAACATTCTACAGTTGATAAGCAGCTAGTTCTACTTGCTCAGCATCGGCAATGTGCATAACTTCAAATACCTTTTTCAGTTCCTCAACAAAACTTTGTGGATCCTCAGTAGCGCTTGAACCAGTGAAACTTGGAGGATTCATCCCCAAGAACTCTCGGATCCTCAAAGTAACTGCTTCTTCTTGTCGAGCCCCTCTTTGTTGCCTAGCTTGGTTGGTCACAACTTTGCTTAAAATCCTAATCGCTTCCCTGAAGTCATCATTGGTAACTTCCACTTGGGGTTGCACTTCAGGTGCATTAGGCACCTCTTGCTCCTCAACGATCCTCCTAGCAGGACGACCTCAGACAGATCTTCATGGAGGTATGATTAACTGAAAAACACGTGCAAGCACAAATTAGAAAGAGACTTTATAGAGATGAACTCTATCGCACGAAATGAGTATGAAAGAAGTGAGATAATTTCCTAATTGTCGCAGCCTCCTAATTATAGATGTGGCGCGCTTCACACCGATAACTAGGACTCTACTGACATGGCTTCATAGACTCCCTAGGACTCTTGAACTCTGTTCTCTGATACCAAGTTTGTCACTCCCCGTGCCTACACCCTAGGCATGACTGGCACTCGAGAACCATTTTTTCCCCAAGCGAACCCTTTGCCTGGCATACTTTTTCAGCGGAAGACTCTAAGCATTATTACAATGATCAAATGCACTTATAAATTGTCTCAAATTAAACTCAGAATGTTTAAGGATAAAACATTCAACTAGCCATGTATTGCAACTCAAGTCTTAACATAAGAAAAATCAATGTAAAGATAACTTAACTACTGAGTGTCTATGAAGCCTTTAAAACAATGAGGGATGTCGAGACAAGACCCCCGATCATCCTATTAACTAAAGTACTAAAGCAAATGATAAAGGAGCCCTTCAGAAAGCAAGGAGGCTCACCAACTGACTCTGATGTGCTCAACTGGATCAACGAGGCACTGGATGCTGATCCTGGTTACCTATGTCTGCATCATAAAACGATGCAGGCCAAATGGCATTAGTACATTGAATGTATGAGTATGCGAGGGGGAAACAAAACATAACATAAGCTTGAAAGGAATCTGAAAGAAACACTTACCTTGGCTTTACTCAACTCATGAACAACTTAACTCAAATGCAAAGTACACAACAATAATAATGCAGTTTATATAAAGAATTTAAAATGGTAGGTGACAACTCAATGTATTAAAGAAAATGCAATAACAAAATCAATTACATATAAAGTAATATAATACTGTGGGAGTTTCTCTAACCGACAACCACTACTATGAGCATAAGTGGTGATACATTGTCTTGCCCACGCTGCCAGAACTGTCCTATACTTTGTCGTCATATAGAACGCCTTAACTAAGTGGATCCACTAGTCTATGCTAAAACAGCACTAAGGATTCATCTAAAAAGTATGATATTTTCTACCCATGATGGATACATGGTTTATGGAGACTTGAGTTATTATGAACTCGCATTCCCATATCGGTGCTCAATACTACTCCCAAAATGTACTTAGCTCATATGTTTTTAAAACAAAAACACTTTCTTTGGTTTGAGATAATTACTCAAAACTTAGCTTAAATGCTCTCTTGGAAATCAGTGTTTCCTTTCTTACTCAAATGTGAAAACATTTTAACTTTTTGGAATACTTAGTTCCCGTATAATCTTTGAAGAAATGAACTCTTACTCTTATTCTTTAGTCAACTCAAAGCTTAAGTCTTAAAATGAAGTTAAAACGTTTGTAAAAAACATTTGAAAAACTCTATGAACTTCTCTTTACTTGATCCTTAACTTCTTAACTTGACTCTTAACTTTCCTTGAATTGAATTATGGATTCAAGGTTCATGATCTCATGTTCATGGATGATTTCATGATGTTTAGACGTACCTTAGAGTGTTGGAATCAACTAGGAAACATAGGTATGTTGCTAAGGAACTAGTACGGAAAGAAGGGGGGGATGGGAAGAACTGCATCCCTGGCGTTCTGAGAGGTGCGGGGTGCCAGCCTTACAACTTCAGAGGACGACTTAGGGTGCTCTAGCTGGTGCGGCACCCCAGAGGTCAAACTTTAGAGCCCCAAGTGGGGCACTATGGCTGGGGTGGCGCCCCAAGCCCCTACCCAGGTGCACACTGACTTTTCTTCTTCGTTTTTCAATTCGAAACCCCCTATTTCAACTTAGTTATTATCCCAAACGCTTAGGAACAACTAAATCACCAATATATGCAAGATCCAACTCGAAATCACACCTAATTACATGAATCAATCTCAAGAAACTTCAACAACAAGAACCCACAAGATTTCCAATGAATTAACATCAAGAACTCATAAGATTTTCTTTCGAAACTATAAAACTTCACTGAATTGAATCATGATTGGCACATGGGTGAACTAAACCAATGCTATGTGATCTCACATACCTCGTAGGGATTAACCCTTGGCAAAATCCACACGCAATTCTCCAAGAAATCGACGAATCTTGAACTTTCTTCTCCTTTCTCCTCTTTTCTCTTTTCTCGAAGCCCTAGCGTGAACATTTAATTGACTAAACTGATCTAATTCTGATTAGATCCCAAATAAACTCCTAAAAATGAATTAAAATAATTGGGTAAGGAAAAGACAAAAATACCCTTCCAAAATCCGGTTTAGACTTTCCTTATTTGAACAAACCAACTTCAAATGGGTATATCTCAGTTATACGAACTCGGAATCGTGTAAACTCCGCGGTGTTGGAAAGATAATTCCAAGATCATTCCTATGGTATCTGGAAGCACACCTAACTCATCCTGAGATAGGAGTTATGGTCGTTTGAAGTTGACCAAAAACTTAAAATTACCATAACTTGACAAATTTTCCAGATTTTTCATTCTTTCCTAAATGACTATTTCCAATTCTAACTCTTTCTATCTCTTTCAAATGGCGAGGTATTAAAGATATCTTCGGCCGACTCCAAATAGAAATC
This sequence comes from Solanum acaule, assembly GCA_036250505.1. NCBI lineage: Eukaryota > Viridiplantae > Streptophyta > Magnoliopsida > Solanales > Solanaceae > Solanum > Solanum acaule. The sequence continues at coordinate 5,286 of JAJOOR010042079.1, forward strand.
AATATGCAAAAAGTTATAGTATAATATCTACTATGACACTTAGAAAGTGGCAAGCAACAAACAACATGAACTAGTGACAACAACACTAAAGTATGTACGTAATCAGTCAATAATATCAAGATCACACATGAGGACTCATGCCTCCAAACCAAACCATTTTGGGAATCAAATTCTTTGATATTGAGTACATTACATTTATATATATATATATATATATGTTTTCCTTTAGTGTTACCGTGTCGGAACTTGACACCCGATCCAATAATACCATGCCGGCTTGTGGAATCCGATCCAATAATATCATGCCGCCTCGTGACATCCGATTCAATAATATCATGCTGGCTCGTGGCATCCGATCCAATAATATCATGCCGGCTCATGGCATCCGATCCAATATATCATTAATTTATCATTTATTATCACCACTTTTCACTTCATTAACAATATTTCATCATGCCTTCTTTATTCAAGGCATCACTTCAATAGAGCGGGTTCAAGATTATAAATTCATCGGTCTCAGGATTTCAGACCAATCACAAACCACACAATCAAGCCACACAACCACACAATAAAGTACATCGAGAACTTCACAATATCACTCAATGCATATCAATCACTATTAAGAGTCTATCTATTCAATAGAATAAACCATAAACTACCTCCGCCGATGAACCGAAGTCGGGCAAGCTAATTCTCCAATGCTTTTCCTTTCCTCAATGTCTTTGAATGTTTCCAATCTATCAAGTATGCATAATTTTTAAGTTGGCGATTCAATAGACACTCAGATTACTCTATGTCTAGCCTAGACCCAAAAACTCACCCAAATCTATAATCAATTTCCCTAAAGTCCAGCCTTAAGGGTAAGTCTTAATTCCTCCAATTTGCACAACCTTAATGGTATACAAATAATATACTACACTCAATATTTAATTCCTATCTCAATATATCAAAACGTGGTTTATAAAATGATAATAAAATATTATAATATCCAAAACTAAAGCCACTGGTGCCGAAACCTGTGACAGTCAACACTTCAAACCAACATCTTATCCTCGTCACTTTATAGAATGCATGTTGCACTAACTAGTTAATTGCACCATGTAATTCCTTTAGTAATAATTAGGAAATCATAAGCAATCATCGGTAGTTATTAACCAAAAACCTTATTCCCGCCAATTTCAAGCCTAACGCTAACAGTAAGTAGTTCTCACCCTACACTTTAACCCCCAATTTCCGTTTATAATAATTATTTGACTAGTACGCATTAATTAGCAACCAATTTGTATGAACAATGATTCAATACCTTGGATGAAGATTTTACCTGTGAACTAGCGGCTTCTATTTCCTTTATTATCCTCTTTTCTTTTCTTCTGCGGATTATTTATTACCCTAATTATTATATGACTAATTATAAAAAAGGTAAAAGTGTCCCCCTACTAATTTTAATGTTATTTTCTTTACCCACCAAATAAATTAATTATTAAAATTATTAATTCCATAATTGTAGTTACAAATAGTCCAAAATACCCATTTAGAATCTATTGGAAGAGACTTTATGAACTAAGAAGTTCTATTACTCAAAACGACCTAATGGCTCGTTACATTAGATACCAATTTCCCAATCATTTGTCCTCGAATGATCAAAAGAAAGACGAGGGTAGAAAGGGTAGTTGTCTCAACGATTCCTTTGAAATATTAGTACCCAAGGTCTCATCTCAAAAGTATCAAACCAACCAATTGGAGATCTACACCTCCTCTCATACAATGCCTCAATGGGTCCACCTCAATACTCTAATGATAACTATTGTTGTATGTAAACTCAATTAACAACAAAACTATTCCCAAGTGGACTCTTCAACTGACCGATTCTTCCACTAGACCTTGACACAACCATCGGGACAAATATTTTCTAACATAACCATGATAAAATTCTGAATAAACATTGGCTACAATCAGGAGTGAACCTGTACCAGCCACCACACACTCATAATGCACAAACCCTCATAGATCTTATTAAGATTTTTTGTCATAACATAAACTTTCACGAGCTTAAGTTATAAAAATTTGATCTTTAGACATCAGGTACTCATCAATGGAGAATCAAACTTGTTTAACCCAAAGAAGGAAATAATCAAGTAACCACTCATCGAGCGATATACCCAAGCATACATAACCTCTAACAATACTGTCGAAATGCTATGTATTGTAGATAACCCTTTAGAATGACATAATTAGACCTAATGGCCCCCACATTCAATCACACATAACAAGGACGTGAATTCAACGGCTAGATTAATATTAAGACCATCGTACAACTGTAAGTATTCATGGTATTTCTCTTATAAATTCTCGTAAGCAAAGTTATGCATGTAGAACCACTGGTATACTTCAACTATCCCAAACAACACCAAATTTTCCATAACTGAAATGACCAAGTCTAACAAAGGATGTCATATCTAAAATAATCAAGTCTGCCCAAGCATCTTATCCTACCAAGAGGATATCATAGGATCGGTACACCCGATCCACCATTAGGAATCCACCCACAGAAGTAAAAACACGCGTGCGTATAGGTAGCTAATCATATTCCAAACCATGTCCGAAATGAAGTAGTTGGTCTTATAACAATGTATCAAATCTAAGACGAATAACGGAAGATACTCTCTTCAGTGTGACCATATCAAACCTTTCCACTTGTCTAACTCCTCTATTTGCTTGTTATCTATCCACAATCAATCAGTCTGGTCCCATTACAATCTTACAAATACTAAATTTATCAAACCCCAAATACTTCTCACATTATTCCATTGAAGCCAAAAGACTTAATACAAACAAACATCATAACCACTTTGGTCATTTATCTTACTCTCAAATCGTCACTAGTATCAAAGTTTTCTTAGCAAAAACATTTTTGCCTGTAAAATTTCTGAACTAAGGCTCCCTCTCTTTCCCATTAAGATAGAGCTATTGAATTGTCCAAAGTCAACTCCACACAATCTTTCACATACCAACTTTCAACAACCATTAAACACCTTTATACATATCATGCCAAACTTAAAGAAATTCCCGGCTACCTCAATAAGTCTATATACTATGAGCAAATAACCCCCATTTACTATCAAGTGTCTATGTAACACATCACATCAATCTGTGTAGTCCCATTTAAAGAGTAGTTTCAGTCCCCTAGAGATCCTCAATAACCATGTATAACTGAAGATCCATACTGTTGCGCATCCATAAGTCACCTCCCATAATCTGAACAATTTAGCCCTACATAACAACACATAATCTTACACACATCATTGCTTGTCACCCAAACCAAAACTCAATCCTTATAAAAGTCGATCATAAACCCCTAGTAAGTATGTACCGAACTAGCTCACATCTTACTTTCGTATCTAAACTCATAGGCAAAAATCAATACAACCTTCAACTACAAACCAAAGATTTATACGGGAGGTTTTATTCCTTCACTCTTCTTAAATTTTTCCCATGACGCAAAATTCTAAATATCTTGTAACTCTTCAATATACCAGACTCTTGTTCCTTTTGCTGACTCGTTTTCCTGTCTTATTCTCTGGCCAAAAACCCTTGAATTTTTTTTACACCTTAGCCTCTAAGCCAAACATTACATAACCCCCCCCCCCCCCTTAGGTCCTTTAACAATCAAAAGTAATCAAATTTCCGACTCAAATTATACACATGTACTTCTAAATGCTTAATACTCAATGCGGTCAATCATTTCTTACCTTACCAATCCATACCTAGACAACACATACTACCACAAACATAGACTCACAATGAAAAATATGATATTTGATCCCAATCGTGTAGTACAATCCCATTATCTATCAACATTAACTCATACATTGAATATCTTTATGGATTCGTGTATCTTAGCCTATAATTGATTGCCTCTCCATCGATCTTACCGTATCCTTCGTTAAAAATTCCAGCGTACCAGTTACCAAACTCAAAACCCTGAAAGAGCTTATCACCACACTCGAATCAAACATGTGTAGACTTCTTTCTCAAATCTTATCCAACAGCTTTTAACTGATATGAATGACACATGTAAAATTATCACAATAATCTGGGCAAAATGGATGGAACCACGTGTTTCTTAATCCAATTATCCATTCTTTCGTAAGATATTTCTTCGGCCCTTGCAATCAAAGTAAATATTCTTGTTCCCCTGCCCTTCGAAAAGTTAAACTACATCCCACTAATTATTTCCATTTATGACTCTAGCTCCTTTCAATTCTATTCGAGTGATGTTTCAAAACATTCTATAAGTTTTTATACAACCACGCTACTCGCCAAATGGTGGCAAACCCCAACTTTAAATACTCGCAAGTTGTCATTACCATACTTATGTCGTTTAACCAAAAATTCTTATCATATAGTTGCATCCAAATCATAATCTATCAAAATCTTATTACTGTTATGCTCAGTAGTCATTGCCGTCATCACGAAGTCAATCTTATTATCGGCATGACACCTTAAACCCACTTATACCACCCAAATCCAAAGAATTAACCCAATTTTATATGCACTTTATTACTAAAATACGCAATTACCTTCACACAATCAACTCAATGAGACTTCTTTTACCTATAAGATTGTCATTTCGATGTTGATCCATTTCCTTGGAGCTTACGATGAAATCACCATTTCTCATTTAGAATCCTCGAGATACATTTCACAACCTAACACATTAATACTATTTCAAAGATTCACCACTATAATCTTCATTATAAACAATTTGGTTTCTCAAATATAAATGCAACACGGAATCTCATTATCCGAACATGTCATATAACTGACAACTCCTTAAGTAGTTAGTATTCACACTTGACAATCAATGTATTTTGTCCACATAACACTAGTACCACACCATGAAAGTTTGTTATATCCATTACTAGAACACATCATACCTATCGAGAAGATCGTACACCAATAGCTAAAACCTTTCTATCCATTGAATATATCCAAAACATTATCAAATTCATTCTTATGAACTAGCTCATGACAATCAACAACGACATCATAAACATCTTCATATTCAATAGCCATGAAGAATAAGGGTTTCAATTTTAAGAACTTAATAAAAAGATAATGTTGGTCACTAGTCATTACAGGTCATGTAGTCTATCGGAGAAACATGCCTATTTCAAAGGACACATCCTCTCTTTCTGGCGTTGGTGTTTCCACTTCTACTACTCTAGTAATAACCATATGCGAAATAGAGTGAAGAAGGTCAGATACCAATTTGTATCACCTAGATACCAATTGGATTCAAGTAATAGCACGAAAGAAAAAAAGAAATGAGTTTTCCTAAAGTCCTATAGCCTCTCGAAGAAGAGTAAAGGCGTCCCGTACCATTCTGCAAGACTCTACTAGACTTGTCCTTGTGTGATGAAATCACTAAACCTAAAGCTCTGATACCAACTTTGTTACAACCCAAAATGAGTCATGAGTGACACCCACACTTAACCTCCTAGGTGGGTAAACAACTGAATTCAACCCCAACTTATATCAATTGTTCAACCATGTATAACAACTATAATGCGGAAGTTAAAAAATTATTAAAGTAACCAACAAAATAAACCTCTTAAGTCTATTACATATTATCCCCAAAACATGAAAGTCATCACATCAAAGACATCTAATCCCCAAATACTAAGTCGAAGAGTATCAAATACACCATGATGAATAAGATAGGTAGTGTCTGAAAACTAAGGACATCATGCCATGACCGAGAGAATCCAACACGAGCTCAAATGAATAGCTCACCCTGGAACCTGCCGTGCTGGAGACTGGCTAGATTTGAGGGCTAGTCGAAGTCATTGGTACACTCACTACACTCCACACAATGAAAACCAAGAAAAACAAAAGTAGGGCTCAGTACATGGCAACATGTACTGAGTAGATATCATCGGTCGAATCGAAAGAGAAATCAATATGCAAAAAGTTATAGTATAAAATCAACTATGACACTTAGAAAGTGGCAAGCAACAAACAACATGAACTAGTGACAACAACACTAAAGTACGTAATCAGTCAACAATATAAAGATCACACATGAGGACTCGTGCCTCCAAACCAAGCCATTATGGGAATCAAATTCTTTGAGATTGAGTTCAGCCTCCAAACCAAGCCATTATGGGAATCGAATTCTTTGAGATTGAACATTATATATATATATATGTGTGTGTGTGTGTGAGTGTCTGTGTGTGTGTGTTTTCCTTTATTGTTACCGTGTCGGAACGTGACACCCGATCCAATAATATCATGTCAGCTCGTGGCATCCGATCCAATAATATCATGCCGGCTTGTGACATCCGACCCAATAATATCATGCCAGCTCATGCCATTCGATCAAATGTATCGTTAATTTATCATTTATTATCACCACTTTTCACTTTATTAACAATATTTCATCAAGCCTTCTTTATTCAGGGAATCACTTCGATAAAGAGGGTTCAAGATTATAAATTTGACGGTCTCAGGATTTCAGACCAATCATAAACCATACAACCAAGACACACAACCACACAATCAAATACGTAGAGAACTTCACAATATCACTCAATGCATATCAATCACTATTAAGAGTCTATCTATTAAATCGAATAAACCATAACCTACCTCCACCGAAGAACCGAAGTCGGGCAAGCTAATTTTGCAATGCTTTTCCTTTCCTCAATATCTCTGAATGTTTCCAATCTATCAAGTATGCATAATTTGTAAGTTGATGAGTCTATAGACACTCAGATTACTCTATACCTATCCTAGACCCAAAATCTCACCCAAATCTATAATCAATTTCCCTAAAGTCCAGTCCTAAGGGTAAGTCTTAATTCCTCCAATTTGCATAACCTTAATGGTTTACAAATAATATACTACACTAAATATTTAATTCCCTATCTCAATGTATCAACACTTGGTCTATAAAATGATAATAAAATATTATAACATCCAAAACTAAAGCCACTGGTGTCAGCACTTCAAACCAACATCTTATCCTCGTCACGTTATAAAATGCATGTTGCACTAACTAGTTAATTGCACCATGTAATTCCTTTAGTAATCATTAGGAAATCACTAAGCAATCATCAGTAATTATTAACCAAAAACCTTGTTCCCCCCAATTTCAAACCTAACGCTAACAATAAGTAGTTCTCACCCTTCAATTTCACCCCCAATTTCCGTTTATAATTATTATTTAACTAGTACGCATTAATTAGCAACCAATATGTATGAACAATGATTCAATACCTTGGATGAAGATTTTTACCTGGGAACTTTGCCGCTTCAATTTCCTTTATTCTCCTCTTTTGTTTTCTTCTATAGATTATTTATTACCCCAATTATTATATGACTGATTATAAAAGAGGTAAAAAGTGACCCCCTAATAATTTTAATGTTATTTTCTTTATCCACCAACTAAATTAATTATTAAAATTACCCCATTAATTCTAGAATTGTAGTTACGAATAGTCCAAAATACCCATTTAGAATCTATCGGAAGAGACTTTATGAACTAAGAAGTTCTTATACTCAAAACGACCTAATGGGTCGTTACATATTTACTGTATTTTAGCTATTGTAGTATCCTAAATCGAAATAGAATGTTTCTTGGAAAGTTTGTTTAGTTCCTTGTATGAAACTCAGAACCTTAGTTGTCTAGATTCTCTAGTTCATGAATTACACTTGTTAGGTCAGTTAAACATATAACCATTCTCCACATTTCGAATGTTACATTATCAGTGTATAAATGTTGCATTCTCAGATTGCATGTCAGTATTTTGAGCTATTCAATAATTCAACATTTCAGTTATATTTGTGTAATACACATATTAAGTTGGGAGTAGACTTAGCACCGAGTTGGACTAGGGTTTAGCGTACCTTCATAGTCTCAGAACTAAATGCTCCCATAAGAGTATAAGACCCCTCTGTTAGGCATCAGATTTAGTGATCTCGACAGTCCTGCCTTTATACCCCTGGTATATTGGGTCCTCTCAACGGGGCGTATACATTGGACTCCACATTTAGCTCATGTGGTTTATGTCGGTTAATAATAGCTCTCACAGTCCGAATCTTAGTGCATTTGACCAAGTTTTCAGTATATACTTCAGCGTTCAGTTCATCATGTTATTTTCAGGATTAGTGCTTGGTGATTGCATTCAGCTTAGCTGTTCACTTATCTTTCAGTATTTACATTCTTGCTCAGGTTTATGTCATTGCTTAGTTATACTTTGTTCAACTTATATATATTTGTTCAGCTTAGTATATATATCATGTATGCTCAGTACTTTCCAAGTACTGAGGATACTCTACACTACATCCTTTCATGGTTCAAGTACTCAGCATCCAGATCGCGCTTAGATCGGTTCTCGATTCGCATTCAACAGCTTCAGTGGTGAGTCCTCATACTTCGAGGACAATAGACACGCTTTTCATTTTTATATTTTTATTCAGTTTTTAGTTTTGTTAGAGATAGCTAAGGGGGGGGGGGGGGGGGGA
>JAJOOR010042080.1:0-10877 GCA_036250505.1 Solanum acaule
CTGGGATTCTCTTCAGTGTATGCCTAGCAAGTGCACCAATAGAAGGTATGCCCTGTTATTTTCCCTCTTTGTCACAAACTCGACAGTCAATAGTTTTTGTCCTCTTTTATGTACTGATACCAATAGTAGGGAGCCCAATTATCGCATATCATCCACTAAACTTTCTGCAATACTGGGGAAATCTTGGACAGCATTTTTTCCCTGCATGCTTCTGATTAGCCATCGACTAAAAGCAGAAAATAAGAGGAAATATCTACTGGAGTCTACTAAGGATATTCCTTTGTGGACAGTTGATAGGGATTAATTTGAATTACATGGAGTAGGAAAATGCATGCTACATATTTTTTTTGAATTCTTGAAACTTATCGAACTATTTTAAGAAGCAACTAATGATATTTCATGACACTAGTTTTCACTCTTGCCTTTTCCTTTTGTGGTTTGCTTAGAAGAAGCTGAGATCCAGTGTCCTGAGAGCATCTTAAATATTAGATTTGGTATTTTGGGAAATAGAGCTGCTGGTGCCCATGACCCCAATGCTGAGGAGCCTAGTGGACATGATGGATCGACTCAGAGTCTGATTTTCAAGAGCTCTCTTCTTTTACAGAGACCTGTGCTTGACCCTTGCTTTGCCGTCAGTTTTCTACCTCTTTCTTCAACTGATCTTCAAGTAGGACGTTAGCATGAGATAGAGAGTTGAAAGGTTAAAGAGTTTGGAGGAAAATGCTGGTTATGAAAACAATGTAAGTATTGATCATCTGCAATCCTCTTTGGCAATTTCAATAACAAAGTTTATCATCCTATCTGCCCATAAAAATTTCTCAACCTTTCAATAGTGCGAAGCTGTTTTTACTGTTGGTTTTTCCTTTCTCCTTCTAATCAATCATCTCGGTATCTTACTGGATAAGTCCCCTTCAGCTCTTTACTGGTTTTTGCTTCGAGCCAAGGCTTGAGATGTCTCCCTGAGACTCTCCGCACTTCAATTGATATGATTGGCACACCTTAGAATCCTATCATCATTTCCTTTCATGTCTTTTGATTTTGTACTCCTTTTGTTGTTCTTTCTTCCCTGTCCCCTCTCAATGCAAAGATTTCTGTGTTCTTGAAAGGTTTATACAACATGTACCAGCCAATAAGGCTGCTAATTTATGAAATGAGAATATTGTTAAAAAAAAATTGGGCAGTCTGAGGCACACTCATTTCAGCTTCCAAAGGTTAATATTATTATCTATGTTTATGTTGCTACACTCATGTTGAAAAATGTACTAACACACTCACCTTACATTTTTGAAGAGTCGGAGCATTGAGCAACATTGGGTTATTGTTACATTTCTTTATCTCTAGTTTCTGTGTTTGCATAAGCTAGAGTTTCTCGACATCTACTTTAGACTCAAGTAAAAGGGGACATGTCTTACTCTCTACAGAACAAGGTCATTTTTTTCATTGTTTTGACTTTCAACTTGTATTACAAGTGCTTGTGAAACAGTTATTATGCTTGCCACAGTACAAAACAAGGATCGAGAATAACTGTTTCAGTATTATGCTTGCCACTGGTTGCTGGATATGTTCGTCCTCCTCAACTGGGGTTGCCAAATGTTGATAAGGCCAATATTTGTTGCAATCCTCTTAGTCCACATTTGGTGTGCGTCTTCCCTCCAGCTATAAGTTCTTCTTTCTGCATACCACCCTGAAGCCTTTGGTCATCCTTTCTCCTTAAAAAGCATGGATGGTTGAGCTAGATGATCTTCCAGTTTTCATCATCTATTTAACACTTTTCGTGTCATCGTATGAGAATCATCCCAGTGATACTATAATTGTTTGTCTATAGAGAAAATAACCAGTTAAAATGCTCGTTTCTTCCAGATTTAAAAATGATTTCAATAGTAGTATTTTATCGATTAATGTACTGTAATTAGTTTTCTACTGAAGAAACTTTTTATAGGCTCTGAGATATTGTTTACACAATTAATATACAGAATCATATTTCTTCAAAACAAAAGTACTATTGAGTGGCCATTCTATTATAAAAATCTAATCTTCTATCTTTACAAAATAAGAAAAAAGAATAGGTCCCACCGAGACTTGAACTCGGGTTACTGGATTCAGAGTCCAATGTCCTGACCACTAGACCATGGGACCTTGTTAAATATTTAAGATAACAATATTTATAAATCTAATTTGAAAGTACTAACCCATCCCCACACCCCTAATTACCAAGAAGTATGATTTACACCCTAAATTAAGTATATATTGAATTGATCATGTCATAAAAGTTCATTATTTTCTTCTTGAACAAAACATTGTAAAGGTAAGGTGGTATACACATAACTCTCTCTAGCCCTTACTTATGCGGTTTCCCTGGATATGCACTCCTCTAGAGAGTTTTTATGTGATTACTTTGGATATGTTGTTAGTATGGTCGTACGGAAAACTTGAAAGAGAAAGACAGGGAGAACTTTGAAAGCAAAAGAGGTTTACTAATCCAACATTAACCATGTTTTAAGGGCCCAAATATTCCGGCAAGTGTTGATGTAAAACACAAAAATCAGGAGAGAAGGAATAAATTAAGGTATGTGGTCTCCATCAACTCTTCCACATGCTAAATCGATATTGATAGTTGAAACGTTGTAAAAATATACTCCCTCTGTTTAAAAAAGAATGACATCCTTTCTTTTTTAGTTTGTTTCAAAAAGAATGACCTCTTTCCTTTTTTGGTAACAATTTACTTTTAGCTTTCCACGTGACATGTTTAAGATCACAAGGTTAAAGACAATTTTGTACATTTGACATAACTTTAATTTAGGACCACTAGATTCAAAAGTCTTCTTTAATATCTTAAACTCAATGCTAAGTCAAACCAGATCACTCTTTTTGAAACGGAGGGAGTAGCTTTTATATCGGTATTTATCTTGGTATAGCATTCGCGAAAAGCTCACACTTTATTTGACGTTATTCTGTCACCTAAAAGACCTAGGACTGAAAAAGTCATTCGGAGCACATGCATATTTAATTGCTAGATTAGAGTGTTTAAACTTTTGGATATTATAATTGGAATTAAATAGGCATTTTGATTAATGGACGATACAAAACTAGGAGAGAAGAAATATCATAAATTGTTTGGTCTTAAATCTTAATCAACATATTTATTATTTAGGTGGCAATTTAATATTCCAATTTATATTAGCCAAATCTGTTTATAATGATAGCTCAAACATCAATGGCAAGCACAAACATTGTCCAACTCTGAAATGTAGTTGAAACACCTAAATCATGAAATACTTTTGTTAGCAAATCCTTGTAATCCTACCAAACCTACAATCAACTTCATTGTTGTTGTTTTAGTTGGTTTAGTTTGTCATTAACGATACCGGCGAATATAATAGAATTTTGTAAATTTTGTTTGAACCTTATGTATATTTTACTAAAATATATATATATATAATTAAAATGTAAAATCGAATTACTAACGTGTGAAGTTATTATCCTACCATTATCAAAATCAATTTAAATTTTGTATACACGTCTATCAAACAAAAGCATTGTCCCACTCATGATTTTGATTTGTCACGAAGCGTCATGAGTGGTGTATTTTAAATACAATAACAAGGTTGTTTTTATATTATAAAGACTAAAAAATTCAAATTGCATCTAAATTTTTCTATCATTGCAATTCATTACTTTCTTTGATAGCATACATACAATGATACAAATGGAAAGAGGCTACTAAGGGAAATAGTAATATTGAACTTATCTTCTACTCTATGTTATGCCCATATTATTGAACTACCAAAAGTTATAATGGAATAGTAAGTTGGAGTTTTATTCTTTCCTTCATAATCAGAAATTTCAGATTTGAGCCTTGATTATAGAGTCACATCTGCTAGGGATCCCCTTTATCCCAAAGTGAAACTTTTCAATGCGAATCTAGATGAATTAAGTCCTAGAGCGAGTACTCAATACCACGTGGAAAACCAAAATCTTATATGCCATGCCCATTAAAGTTCCCTTATTCAAAATCATTGCTTTGAACTTTTCTTACAGAGGAAAAGATATATATAGGGTCAATTTCAATATTCTTTTGTTGTGTAGGACCTATATGTATATATGTATGCATTAGTCATTCGTTTTTCTTGCTTTCACATGTAGTCAAAATTTTATGTGGTTTATATTATTTTTTTTATAAAAATAAAAATAATAATCTTCTGTTATATAATTTGTTTCTAAGGATATATATTTCATCATTTGATCTTCTTCATTTTTATATATATTAATTATATTATAACATGATAATGTGCAACCTACGTGCATGCCACTTAAATAAAAGGTGTAGATATCTGTGCTATCAACAATTAGGTTAAGCAAAGTCTTTCCATCAATACATTTATTGCAAAATGCTTTTTTTTTTAAATCATATTTAATTGGTCAAATTTTAATTTTTCAAAGAAAAAAGGTTCCTTAAATATCAGAAAAACAACTTTTTTAATAAGAGTACGTAAGAAAAATAAATTCTACAAGTGACATTTCATGCTGATTATCCCTTTCTCACCCCCACTCTCACCCCCAACCTTCATAGTATTTACCTACATTATACATAAATACTTATAAGACAATATTTTTCACTTATTCACAAAATATCAAAAACTAAGTAAGAAAATCATTTATTTTTCAAAAATGTATAGTTGATTTTTTCTTCCATCACTCCAAACAAACATAGCCTCCTCTACCATTCAAATTCCATTCTACAAAAGGAGTAAATGCAGAAAAGACTTTTGAACTAAAATAATGTTCTTTATAATATGTAATATGTGTAGGATAGAGACTTGACAAGGACCTCAATTGCTATATCGGTAGCTTTTTTTCAACCTTTTATCCAATTATTCAAATACCTAACCACATGTTATTATTAAAAAGAGGTCCCAATTCTATTGTCCTACTATACTATGGCCTATATATGTAATATATAATATATAATTCAAAGTTCATGTTTCACCATTCATATGATTTTCCTAGTAAATGAAATTTTGTCAATTTTGTTGACAAATGTTTTTTCTTTTCTTGTGTTTGAAAAAATTAACTAGCCTAAGCACAAATTAGTCAACATATATATAATTATTGATTTGTCTAGTTATAAAGAGATTGAATTAACAGCATAATTATGTTATGTTAGAGATATTTAAGCAAATTCTAAAAGAACACAAAAAAGTTTTAAATCTTAATACAAATAAGATAAAAGATCATTGAATAAGTGTGGAGAGAGTTTGTTTGAAGAATAAGTGTTAAGTTGACTACCATGACCAATACTTAAATTTCTTATTAAAATAATTTGTGCTTGATTTGATTACATTTGAGAATTGGCTGATTTAAATTTCAGCTACATTTACAAAGTTGTGATGTAGTGTTAGTATTCCTCCGTTTTTAATCATAAATTTCAAATTCGAATTGTGAAATTGAAATCTGTTTTGATTAGGATTCAGGACAGTCTTCTTTCCAAAATAGTCCACATAAATTTTTAAAAACAGAAAGTAGTAGTTATTTAATAATAGAGAGAATATCAAAATTATAGTAGTTAATTTTCATCTTTAAATTTCTTAATGGTTTATTTATCCACATCTTATACTCTCTCCTATCAAATTGTATCACTTTTTTGTTTTACATCCCAAAAAGAATTACATATTCTTATATATATAACAATAATTTAATTTTAAAATATTTAATTTATTCTAAATGTAATAATATATAGTCTCTCACACACACACATATATCCTGCTCATCTTTTGTGTCAAGAGTTGATTAGAAATATTCTCTCTACGTTCTATAATAGAAGATTCGAAACACACTATTCTTCTCAAATCTCACTTATAAATTATATTAAATATATTATTATTATTATTATTTTATGTCTGACCAAATACTGTCACATAAATTAACAAGTGGCTCCATATTGTGAACAAAAATGGAAAAAAGTCATAAAAGTCAAGATTTGAACTATAGAATTTTGCAAAGGCTGGTAGACAGAAGGACTGGTAGAATTTAATATATGCTAACTAACTTATTTCCACGTACACTTCTAAAATCTAAACTTACCACTAATGATTTTCAGGTCCACAATTATTTCTAAATTTTTCATTTAAGTCATTTCTTTTTCTACTATACGTACGATAATGACCCCCCAACAACTCCAAGCCTCACTTATTTACCCAAAAATAATAATTCTTCATCCTAATAATATGACTTCAAAATAAAATAAAGTTTAGATTTCAACTAGACATTTGATACTTTAAACCATTATGTTTAACACCTTTCTGAGGAAGTAATAAGCTTGTGTGTCTATTTACTTTTGATCGTCGTGTTTAAATCAGCTTTCGCATACTCTAACTAATTTCATGAGATATATGTTATCTCTCATCAACAACATATAATATATAATTCTATTCATCAAGGTTATTATAGATGTGAAAAAAAATTGTATGTCCACTTTACGAATAGAGGAATGAGAAAGGTCATAATTAACTAACATAACATTTATAATAAATAACAAAATCAAATCTTGCTAACTTTGTAACTTAATATACTCATGTGGTTCATCCTAATTGTTCTACTCGTTTGAGTTGTTTCAAGAAGTTGGATATTTTTCTCGAATCAAAGTATTTAACAATGTTTTTGATTATATTTACTTATCAGGTTTGTATGAAATATTTATTTTCACACAAGATAATAACAATTAGTAGAGCAATTTAGAAATATTAATTAGATTCGTATATCGAAAACATTATGTACAAATTACAATAGATTATCATATATCAATCACCATATAAAGAAGAGCAATTTCAAATTCCCTCATCAAAATAGGGAAAATTACACTCTCTATTCATGTCATTTTTCTGAATTTTCCAAATTTGAACTAATCTAGTAGATATTACTACTACTATCATTTATTGCATCTGGGTCCACTTTGCTTCTCCAGATTGTCATATAGGCCCCTACAAAATTTAAGAAGTAGAAAATAGTACCCATTACTTATGCTTTTATCACTTTCATATTCATATGTTTATATATTTTGCAATTTTATCAACAAAGATTGTTGAGTCTCCAATCCAGTCTAACTTCATTGGGTCCCACAAAATGCTGACTTGGCTTGTTGAATACGATGACGTGGCTGTCGACCATAAACGCCGTGACCCGCTCCGAAACCCGAATATCCTCCATCTTCAATTCCTGCAGTCTCTTCACGTACTCCGGCGCGTGCACCAGATCCCACACCACCCCAACGCCGCCGGGTTTCAGCACTCTCACCACCTCCCCCAACACCCTCATCCGCTCCGCCGCCGCTGCCGCCGTTTTCTGCCCGAACTCCTTCCCCACCGTGTGTACGAACGCCGCCGAAGCCACCACGTCGAAGTAGTTATCACTGAACGGAAGTTTCCTCGGGTCACCTGACCGGCACGTGACATACTCCTGAACACCTTCAAGCCCAGCAGTTCGGAGAGTAGACAGAGAACAAGTCGGTGTTGGATGTAACCCGACGACCCGACCAGATGACCCGGACTTCTTCAGTTGTAGAGCGACGGCGTTGAGGAGGATCCCTCGGCCACAGCCAAGGTCAAGAGCATGCTTAACGGAAGACCAATCACCGACGGCATTCACCATCCGCTGTGCCATTTCCCAGTGAAGCGAAACGGAGGAGTAAAAAATGTTGCCGGCGGCGTAGAAAAGGCAAACGGCGGAGAGTGCAGTGACGGAACCGGTGAATCCGGCGGCGAAACGAGCTGAGCTTGGGCCAGGTAAGAAATGGTGGAAGAAATAGCAGATAGGTTCGAAATAAACCAGAAAAATCACAGACAGTATAGAGAAGAAGATAGCATAAATTAGCAGAAATATCGGAGTTTGCCAATCATCAACACCGTAAATTGAATAGATCTGTCCCCAATCTCTACCAGCTTTCCCCATTCTTAGCTTAATCAACAATTCGCCATAGAAACTTCAAAAATCTGCAAAAATCAGTTCAAAAATAACACGAAACCATTAACATTTCTGTTTACACAAAACCAAAAAGAATAGAAAACGAACAAACAAACAGTAATCAACAGCAACGTACGGTGATTTTATCAGATCCCGAAGCAATTAGACAAAGAGTTAGTAAACAGCACGATGTCAGATTTTTCGAATTCTGATGGATGAAATAAGTATTAATAATGGTGATGTAATGCCGCGTTTGTTTGTTTGATTGTTTCGTTAGATAATGGAGAGTGCTCTTTTGATGAACAAGTTGTTACCAGTGCCCAGTGCTGTGTGGGGTTAGTTCTAATTCATACTGTATTTATATATGTAGAAACGCAATAGAGTTGTTGGGTATGGATCGGGTCGGATGGGAGCGGAGTTATAATATTAAGTATGCATTTAATATACTTTTTGCTTAGATCTTATATGTATTTACTATGGAATAGCCGGAGTATTTGCTTAGATCTAGTATTTAATACTATGAAATAGGCGGAGTTAAAGATTTTGAATTTACAAGTTCTAAAAAATTAAAATATGTTTTATTATTTCAATTTATTTGTCTTATTTCTTTTTAATTGGTTTAAAAAATTAATGTTTTTTTTCTTGTTTTGACTTTTGACAACCATTTAATCTAAATTTTTTTACCTGATATATTTAATATCATGAAATTTAAAATACATGCAATAATGTATCTTTAATGTAAGACTAGAACAATTAAATTAAAACGAAGGGAGGTTCAGAATAATTATTATTACATTTAAGTAGATTTAAAAACATAAATATAAAATCTCAGTTAAAACTATTGAGTTTAGTCAAACATGTAGAAAACAATTACTATTACATTTAAGTAGATTTAAAAACATAAATATATAATCAAAATTATAATTATTGAGTTTTGCCGAATATATAAAGAATAATTATTATTACATGTAAGTAGATTTAAAAACATAAATATAAAATCTCAGTTAGAATTATTGAGTTTAGTCAAACATGTAGAAAATAATTACTATTAATGTAAATAGATTTAAAAACATAAATATAGAATCTAAATTATAATTATTGAGTTTTGTCGAATATATAGAGAATAATTATTATTAAATGTAAGTGAATTTAAAGACATAATTATAGAATTTCAGTTAAAATTATTGAGTTTCGCCGAATATATAGGACTTTAGCTCCATCACCACTATTGAGAAATCTAGGGGGTGATACATATCTATATAAATATCCAATTACAAACTTGATAATTAAAATGAATCAAATAATAAATTTCAAATTTTAGTTACGCCATTGGAGGATGGTGGGGCAGGAATATCGAAAAAAATGACAAATTAAGTGACTAACTCAATAGTTTTAACAAGAGTCGTCCATATGGATGTGTTGGATTTGATCTTTACACTACCCAAAATCAATTCCGTAAAGGCCTGCCTCCTTTATTTATATATATCAAAACGTAACTTTATTTTAAAAACTATTATTGAATCAGATTCACCTTATAAGTAATGCTAGTTAACTTGTATGTCCATTAATTAGTCCTAAATGGCTAGGATTTTGAGTAGTAAAGATCACTATTTATGTCTAGTGGACGTTCATATCATAAGAATTTTCGACGATAAGGAGTTAGTTTATATCGTGAGAATTTTTCACGTATCGATAAATCATGGTTGCATTAGATTCATTTTAGCAAATAAAAACTTGACCATTAGCATCTTGAAAAAATATCCGTATTAAAATATATAATGTTTTTTACTATAGAAATATAAATTTGTAGAATTTATGTAGTTATCTATCAATTTTTACTTTTTTGAAAAAGAAAATTATCAACGTCCAAATTCACACTGATAAGTAGGTTTATGGGACCCATGTACTACAAATCATGTACTAATTCTTTTTCTATAAAAAGAAGAAAGAGTAATTATGTTTAAATGTAGGTAAAGTTTCAATGTTCAACTGCTATAAATATAAAAGAAAAAAAAGAAGTAAAGACATCTGTTCACGTAATAATTAGGGGTAATGAAAGCCTAATTCAAAGTAATATATATAGTTTTAAGTTTTAACTTAAATATTATAAGTTGAATTTTAAGTCGCATATTATAATTTAAAATTTTAGTTGAACTGAGGGTTCATCGGAAATAATCAATTTATATTCATAATATAAGATATTTTTTTATTTGATATCTGATACTTATATTGAAGTCTGATTAATTCAGATTTGTGTTACATAGTAGGGCCTCATTTACTCAAAGTTCGAACCCAAAACTTCTAATTAAAGGAGGAACAATCTCATCCATTACGCACTATCCTTTCGTGGTTAGACTATAGTATTTGTATTTACATGTTTTGTCGTGTTATTGCATATTATATTATTATTATCATACTAATAAAATGTTGTTAGCAATTAGTCAAAATCAATAAGAGAATATGAAATTCCATTGATGATTTTAAAAGTATTTTGTGGGAAAATAAGATTGTGGGACTTGCGCTAATCAAGGGATTGTTTGGTCAATAGGAAACAAGGATAAACAAAATTATTATTATATCTTATTATTGCAATCTTCTTAAACAATATGCTTTAGGAGCCAAGTCATAACTTACTTCTTCAATATTCAAACCAGAAAAAAAAAGTTTCAAGCAAGGGTGTTAAAAGGAGCAAATTTGATTAAATTTAAACGAATTAAAATAATAAATGTACGGATTAACATTCAAACAAAAGTTATTTGGAATATTGAAATGAGATGGGTTAAATGGGGTCATTTGTGCCTTTATTTCCATTTTGTGTTATAATATCTTATCGTTATATTCCGCATGACTTTTACCCTAAAAAACTTAATTTCACTGCATGCTAAAAGATAAAAAAAAAAAAAAAAAAAAAAAAACCATTT
>JAJOOR010042081.1:0-11121 GCA_036250505.1 Solanum acaule
CTTCCCATTCCCAGGGATCCTGATTTGGTTTCCCCCCCCCCCCCCCTCTTGGGCCTGTAATGAACAATACTATATCTTTCTCTCTTTGCTTTTCCTTATGTTTTGTAAGTACATGGATGCTGACTTTTGCTGTTTTTCACAACTAATAATGAAATGCTAGGTTTATAACTTACTGTTCTATGGCTGAGCACTGGTTGAATTGTAGGGATTAGCTCTTACACGATTCGGGGTCTATATGTGTGACTAGGGAAAACAAGGGAGACAGGGCTGAGATTCTGTCTCGCCCAGTCCCTCTCTTGTGGGAGGAATCCCGCCTTGGCGGCCTCGCCCTAGCGAGAATAATCCCAACCCAGCGGCTCAGACGAAACAATACCCCATGTCAACAATTTCCTGGGGTTCTGCCCGTTTCTAAAAAATTTCCTAGATCCCCAAGCTATATCTAAGCATTTAGAAAAATCCTTTTAGCTAGGATATTCATTGCTTACCCCGAGTTAACCCAACGGTATACACTCCTGAATTCATTTCCTATAGATCACCACCACAACCATGCACATTCCCAGGATGTGACCATACACTCAAAGGTTATCATTGGTCACAACACATGTCCAGATCTTGCTTATGAATTACACCGTAGTTTATCTGGACTCTTGCATCTAACCCAATGATGACTATCTTCCTGACAACAAGTTCACGAAACTCAGGCAAATTCGACTCGCACCATTTCAAACATTCAAACTTGCATATTGTACGTATCAAAATCCAGACAACCAATACTGTGCACATAATCATATCATAGCACCCAAGAAAAACATCTTTCACACCAACAGTAATTTCAGATAACAATATGCACACATTCACAGTTTTAAGCTACACTCACAGACCAGTCAAAATTATTAATTACTTATCTCCATGGATGATCATTACTGATCATCCACGCATTTATGCAGTCTCTACGGCCAGATACCAATTGGAATCGGGAGAAACGAATTGGACTCAACTCATACCACAAGCGACAACTCGCACGAAAAGAGAGAAGAAATGGAATGATTTCCTAGAATACTTCATAGCTTCCCGAAGATTAGATGTGGACGTCAACACACCAATCCGCAGGAGTCTATTCCACATTTGCTCTTGTACTAGGAGACTGGTAACCTGGGCTCTGATACCAATTTGTCACGACCCAACCCATCGGGCCGTGCGAGCACCTACTCTAATACCTAAGTAGGAGAACCCTCATATCCCCAAAGTTTTTAAAATGCGGAAAATTAGGACAATTGACGAATAAAAGTAATTCATGTAATTTATAAATAAGAGTTTTTAAACACAATTTCGGTTAAGACTTGTAAAGTAATTAACACCCTAGGGAACTAGTCTAAATAGGTACAAGAGCTACTAAGAGTACATGTATAACAAAATAATAAATGACACAGCTTCCACCATGCGGAAGGAAAGATAGAAGTTGTTGGAGATGGTCTTCGACTTCATCGAAGAAATATCATTGATCCTGCAACCAAACTATACCCAAAAAGGCATAGCAAGAGTAGTATCAGTACAACCACATGTACTGGTAGGCATCATCGGTCAACCCGATACCCACCACATAATATAAAAAATTGACTGATAAGAAACATGCAAGAGGTTGTACGCTATATGATTTGTGTGTATGAGGTTACGAACGAATCCCGAGGATCCATTGGATGATTTGTGTTTGGTTGTGTTTTGTTGGTGTCTACAGGCTTCGATTTTGTAAAGACTTATTCTCTTGAGCGAACTTCACAAAAGCGAAGGAGCCTTTACTTTTGCAGAGGCGTCTTTTTGCAAGGAATAGACTATTATTCTTTCGTTATTTTGAGGCTGACTTGTCTTGATGGAAATAGACAAGTACCATCACGTTCATTTTTGGATCATAACATCCATAACGTCGTCACATTATAGTTAAGCACATACTTTTATAGTATCATTGGAGTTTGCTTTAGTACTCAACGATACCAGTCATAACATATTTATATACTGTCGTGATATCATTGAGGTTTGGTCTTATCAAAATTTATACTTATCAGTTTAATATTTGATAAACAGGTCATTAATATTACTCCTAATTTAGTATTCGTGTTTTGCATGTGTATCCGTAAATTAACGGACCCTCCCCTAGACATGACCAATGGACTGAAAATTGCATGTGTTGTGTATTATTGCTTTTTGTTGATGCAGACAGGCCACAATATGCAAATTCAACCAAACATGATTGAATATTATTGTTGTTATTATTACTTTACTATATTTTTTTTATATAGAAAGAAACAAGGTGTACATACATGAACCTTGCTATTGATCTTGGGACCCAACCAAAGAAATTCTCTTCAATTATTTTAACTTATTGATGAGAAATATTTAAGTGGTACATAGCAAAATGTATTTATTATCTTAAAAATTCTAGTATGTTATTTTCTTTAAAATATTGTATTTAATAATATAAAGTAAACATAATAATTAATATTTTTATATATATTTATTACTATCAATTAACGCGATACACACTTGCCGTTAACTAGTTAGTTAGTTAATATGTATGAAATTAAAGTTGCAAACTTGCAACATATGGTAATTAAATAAGGGAAAATGCTCAAATATGTCATTAAATTTTGATAAAAGACTTATCTATGTTATTCGTTAAAAGTTTGACTCATTTATGTCCTTTTCGTTTGAGAAAAGACTTATCCATGTCATTATTTGTTAACAAAAAATAATTTTGATTTTGCAAAACTATTTATTACACATGGTCAATTATGATTCAACCACCTTATTAATTAAATAATTTTTTAAAAGGAAAAAGACTTAAATATGCCATCGAATTAAGAAAAGACTCATCTATTTCATCTATTAAAAGTTTGGCTCATCTATGCAATTTCAGTTAACAAATAATGACATTAATGAGTCTTTTCTCAAATAAAAAAGACACAAATAAATTAAACTTTTAACGAATAACATAAATAATTTTTTTTTTAGTATTTAGATAGATTTTATGCCTTTGATTAATTTTTTTAAGACCTCCAATTCTATTGAATCTCCCGTAAAGGTACTATATAGACTTTCTATCATTACACTTTCCTCCTCACCTACCAACACCATTTTTATTTTTTTTTATTTTGGCGTTCTATAGGTAGATACAACAAAATGACAAAACTATTATTCATATAATTTGAATAAATGTACATTTAATGTGTCCAAAATATCTCATCCTACAAAATGTCCACCACCAATATATTAGGGAGAAATTGGTAAATAGAGGACCCCTCATCCTTCTCAAGTTACTAGATAATGGTGTTCGTAACAGTACAGATCCAATATATATTATTATTTTAATCTCAATTTATGTGGTACAAATAAAATTTGAAAAATTAATTAATTTTTATATTTGTTTTTTATATGAAACAATAAAATCTCTATAAATTAATATAGGTGGAATGTGATATTTTATTATTTTATAGAGATATTATTTAATTGATAAATTAATATTTATTAATTTGAAAAATGATTTGAGATTTAATGAAGGTTAATTTTGATTATATCAAAATTATTGTATCTTGCTAATTTATGTATCATATTTATTGATTTTACATTAAAAAAATATTATACATAAAGTATAACGAATACATCAAAATCATTGTATCTTACTAATTTATGTATCATATTTATTGATTTCACAAAATATTAAATAATTGTCCAGCCCATAAATTAAATATTGAAGTCATTTTTGGATATGGTTTAAAGAAATTTCCTATGTTGCTTATATAGTTTTTTTTTTCTCACCATCATACATCGAATGTTTTTAATAAAAATACAATGAATAATAATTGATTATTATGAAACAATGAACATTATGTATTATTTTACAATGAATTGAATTCTTGAATTTCTTGACAATGAATAGAGATAATTGTCCAGCCCATAATAGAAAAATTGAAGGACTACAAAATGTTGAATTGTTTTTCTTGCCACCCAACATGACATCCAAAATTCAACCTGGTGATGCTGAGATAATAAGAGCTTTCAAGATGTATTATTGTAACATATTTTATCGTAGGATATTAGAAGGTTATGAAGTGGGACAAACTAATTCAGCAAAGATTAATGTTTTGGATGCTATCAATTTTGCAATCTTTGCTTGGACAACAGATGCTCAGCAAGAGACAATAACAAATTATTTTCGACACTGTAAAATTACCTCGAGAGATGTAATCTCAGAGAATTTGAATGAACCCATTTGTGAAAACGTCATTCATGAACTTGAGGTCACGATTAATGATCTTGATTACCACAATAAAATGAATGTCAATAACCTGTTGGATTATCCGAGTGAAAGTGATACATGTTCAGAGGTCCATAGCTTAGAAGAAATTGTGGATACCATCGAAAAAAGCAATGTTGATGATGAAGTTGAAGATGATAATATACCTTTGGAACCAGTTACGCATAAGGAAGAACTTATCGCATCTAGAACTTTTCACAATTTTATGGTGCAATTCAAAAAACAACACCAGAGCTCTTGAATGCAATAATGAAAAGTTAGAGATAAACTTCAACTAGATTTAAATTTTAAGAAAAAACAGAACACAATAGAATCATATTTCACTAAATTATTTTAGATATATTTGTAATTTTAAAGAATTATTAATTTATGATATTAATGGGTCAATATATTTATATAGGGGTCTTCTAGAAATATATTATCTTATTATCTTATCGAAATTGATAATTTTTTTTCATTGGCCCAAGTAGAGACCAAAGAAAAATATTATTTTAAAGAGATAATTAATTTATCGAATATTAATTTAGAGAGGTTTTACTGTATTTGATAAACAACTGCTTTCCTAGCCTCGTCAAGATGTCTGCTTCCCTGGCAGGGGCAATATGTCATTTTTTTCCAATTTTCTTTTTATTACCCAACTGTTTTTTTAAGAATGGACCCCACCTGAGTAATTTCCATTTTCTTCTCTTTATTTGTGCCACAATTTCTTTTTTTAATTTCTTTCACTTTGTCTATTTTATGGCGAGTAATTTCCCTGGATAGTCACCCATATTTGAGAAATTACCTAAGAATATCACTTATGTTTGTTTTAGGACCACAATATCACCCAACGAAAAAAACATTATCTTTCTCCTAATAGGATGCTATGTCACATTATTCCTTTTTTATTATTAACATTTTTTAAAAAAAATTTAGACAACCCATATTACCTAGTAAAAAAAAATTACGTAGCCCAAAAATTTCTACCCTAGTTCTGGGGGATTAGGTGGCAAATCCAAATATGAGCTCCTCCGATTCTTCAAGAAAATATGTGGCTTCCTTCGGTTTTTCAAGCGAGATAATGTTTTTATATGGACACTAATGGGCAATGGCACCTTTTTGTTGAGTCCGGAGCCAAAAGGACAATTTTTTTTCTTTAAAAAACAAAAACGACACATAAAAAAAATAAAATCAAAAGGGCAAAATCGCTCCTAACGGAGCGATTTTGTTCTGACAAAAATTGACGTCATTCCACTAAAAGAAATAAAAATTGCTGCCTTCGCAAAGATTTTCTCAAAAAAATATTTTTTCTTTAAAATCGCTGCTATAGCAGCGTTTTTATATATAAAAAAAAATTAAAAGTAAAATCACTGCTATATAGCAGCGATTTTGTTTAAGAAATTAAATTTTTTAAAAAAAATCCTACCCTTGCAGAGAATTTAATAAAAATGTAAAAAAAATAAAAACTGAAGCCAGCGATTTTCATAAAAAGCTTTGTTTAAAAAATCTTTACCCTTTCAGCGATTTAAATGAAAATTAAAAAAAAAATTAAAAATGAAAACCGCTGCCTCGGCAGCGATTTTTTCTTTAAAAAACTTGTTTTTTTTTAAATGGCTGCCGCCGAAAATTTATGTAATTTAAAACTTGTTCTTTATGTTTTTTTTTTATAATAAAAACGCTGCTATAGCAGCGATTTTAAAGAAATAATTTTATTTTTTTTAGAAAATCACTGCTAAGGCAGCGATTTTTATTTTTTATTTCTTTTAACGGAACGACGTCAATTTTTGTCAAAAGAAAATTGCTCCGTCAAGAGCGATTTTGCCCTTTTGGTTAATTTTTTTTTTGATGTGCCATTTTTATTTTTTAAAGGAAAAAAAATGACCCTTTTGGCTTCGGACTCCCTTTTTGTTGATATTTTAATTCATTAGAGTAATAAGGTAACCATATTGTCAAACTACAAAGGATATAATGTTTTTAAAGAATTTAAAAAAATGTTAATAATAAAAAAGGAATAATGTGACATGGCATCCTATTAGGAGAAAGATAATGTTTTTTTTGTGTCAAGTATATTTTGAGGAAAAGAGGTAAAGTTGGGTGATATTGTGGTCCTAAAACAAACATAAGTGATATTCCTAGATAATTTCCCAAACATGGGTGACTATCCAGGGAAATTAATTACTCCATTTATTATATTTTAGCTACAAAATATATTAGAGGTATAATTTTAAAAAATATTAATTTTTTTAGTTGAACCTTAAAATGCTATTAGTGTCACATGAACATGAACATATGAAATAACATATACTATTAAAAGTCATGTAACAGATATTATAAACCACAATATTTAGCAATAGTAAATATTTTGATTGACTCTCTAAGTCCATATGTATCATTTATATTGAAAAAGAAGAAGTAACACGTATTATTTGAAAGTGACGTTAAAAGTTTTAGAATTCATAACAAACTAACAACTGAAAATATTTATGAATATTCACATAAATTGAAACGCAAATAGTATACATTATTTAAAAATGACGTGCAAAACACAAAATGATTAATACTTTAAATATATATATTTTTTAAATAAATATAAAAAATTAATTGATTCTTCGAATTCCATTTGTATCAAAACCAAAATAATGAAATATATTGGCACAAATATCTAGAGTATTACTTAAAGAGACAATTACATGCCTACATTTTAGCAATTTTTGGACGTTGAGAATTGTGCCACTAAATTTTCTGTCCACAAAAAGTAGATTGAATTAAATAATATCTGTCTGTTTTTTTTTAATGGTTCATTTTAACAAATAAAGAAAAAATAATTTTTTTTACCTATTATATTCTTAATTAATTAATTTTTAAAAATGTAGAAATTTTGGAAAATCTTACAATTTTTAATTCGTCCACTAATAGGGGCAAAATAATAAACTCACTATGTCAATTTTTTTTTAATAGGTATGTCAATTTAAAAATGAACAAGTAATTAGGGACGAGGTAATAATAAAATAGTTTCTCATAACTATTGTGCAAGAAAAATGACAGCAGTGCCCCTCAATGTTGTCCTCCTATGATGAATCCATCAATATATGAAATATAGTGAGATGAATAAAAGGGTGTTTGAATTGACTTAAAAGTTGGTAAAAAAAAAATTTAAGTCAATTTTTTATTTTTGAAAGTGTTTGATAAATATAAAAATAACTTAAAATAAATTAAAAAATGGTTTAAAATAAGTTAGAAAGTGTTTGACAAGGTTAAAAAGAACTTAAAATAAATTTAAAATGACTTAAAATAAGTTAAAACCCAAAAGTAGGTCTCCCCTAACTTTTTATTTTTTGACTTAAAAGTTATTTCAGTTTGATTTTTTATTTTTGACTTAAAAACTATTTTTTAAGCCAATTCAAACGGGCTCTAAATGTGCCATTAAGTTTTGACAAAAGACTTATCTATGTCATATGTTAAAAGTTTGGATCATCTATGTCATTTTTGTTTGAGAAAAAACTCACGTATGTCATTATTTATAAACTAAATATATTTTTGATTTTGCAAAATCATTTTTTACAAGTGGTCAATTACGATTCGACCGCGTCATTAACTAAATTATTTTTTAAAAGTGAAAAGGGTTAAATATGCCATTAAAACTTTGAGAAAAACATATATATGACATCTATTAAAAGTTTGGCTCATCTATGTAATTTTAGTTAACAAACAATGACATGGATGAATATTTTCTCAAATGAAAATAGTATTAATGAACCAAACTTTTAACAAATGGTATAAATAAATTTTTTCTTAAAGTTTAATGGCATATTTGAGCATTTTTCTTAAAAATAAAAATCTCAATTTTGAATATACACAGTATTTTATTTTATTTTTCTTTTAAAAAAATTTTCCTCAAAATGATCCTGCACTGTTGGGATTCAAGAAAAATCAATTTAATGCACTAAGTTTTTACTAAAAATATTCACAGAGAAATCAACCGTTGCTATTTTTTGGGTGTATACTAGATAAACTTATTTTTATGTAATAAATCACAAATTATACATGAGATGTGTAAGTCGCACTTGGTATATTTGGTGCAATGAGCTCGATTTATTACCAGAAAGAATCAATTCCTACCTTCCTTATGAATATTACCTATTTCACCAACTCAACTACTATTACAAATTTATGCGTTACGTTTTTGCTAAAACTAATATTTTTTTTAATAAAATGATCAGATATATTTGGATCGTGAAATTAGCTAGTAATATTTGTATATGATACACCGTCTATGGTATGTCCTTGAATGCGATCCTTCTCTCAACTATTTGTGAATACGAAATGTTTCCTTGTTCTTTTTATATTGAGATAAAGCTCAAGTATGATATCGAACTTTGAGAAAAGTCTCATCTATGTTATCCGTTAAAAGTTTGATTCATATATGCCATTATCGTTTGAGAAAAGACTCATCCATGCCATTATTTGTTAACGGAAAATAATTTCAATTTTGCAAAAATACTTTTTACACGTGGTCAATTATGATTCGGCCACATCATTAATTAAATCATTTTTAAATGTGAAATGCTTAAATATTTCATCGAACTTTGAGAAATTGCCTATTTGTGTCATCCGTTAAATATTTGGTTCATCTATATCATTTCAATTAACAAATAATGACATGAGTGAACTTTTTCTCAAACGAAAATGATATAGATGAACCAATTATTTAACAGATGACATATCTAAGCCTTTTCTCAAAGTTCGATGACAAACTTGAGTCTTTTTACTTTTATATTAAATGATGAATGTCGGGTCTTCTCTCTGCCCTTTCCGTCTACCAAATCAAGAATAATACATACTCTCTCCGTCTCAATTTATGTAGCATTTTTTAGATTTCAAAATTCAAACAAGTCTATCTAAAATTTTCATATATCTTTTAAATATTTTGAATTGTCAATTATTGTGACTTATAATACTTTTTACGTAGTTTATAAATATATAAATTTCATTTCAAAAAATTTGAAGATTCAATGCGCAAATTTCTCATCAAACTTAAATTGTTTGACTCTCGAAAAATGAAAAGTGTCACATAAATTAGGATAGAGGAAGTAAAAGATATGAGTTCCCTATGTTTTTTCTTTTTCTTTTTACATATTTCTTAAAAAGTATTAAATAGAATAATGATTTTATTAATTTATCTCTTGATAAACTTTTTAAGAACTTATAAAGAAAAAATAATTATTAATATGATATGATGAGACGGAGGTAATATGTGCTTATGCTTCAAATATTCTTTGCACATATTTTTCTAGGCCCAAAGTGTTCCCAAAGGAAACATAAGTATACTTAATTTGTTGTGTTTCGCTAACTATTGACTGATAGTTTATATAAGAAATTTAATTTGAATGGTTGTTATGTATTATTTCATAATATATTGTAATGTATTGTATTATATTGTTTTAATGAATATAATGTTTAAATAGATTGTCCGTTGTAACATAATGTCACATATTCATAATTTAAATGACAAACCTACAAGAAAAGTATGGTACATAGTAGAGCTACTATGAAAAGGTATGATGAAAAATGAAGCATGATTTAAATAATAAATAAAAACAAAATGAGAAGAAAATATTATGGTAGCAACGCGATCACATCAAATCGGCCGTTATATAAAATAGATCTTTTCGTCATTACCTAACGATGAATTTAAACGATACAATAAATAAAATTTAAGTAACAATCAAAATAAATATTGTATTTAAACTAACAATACAATACAACGAGTAACAACTATCAAAAAACAAGATGTTACACTCTCAAGTCTCAATAATTCAGATATGAAACTCAAAAAATGACATAATATATCTTAATATAAGTTTATTAATCAATGGCCCATAATTCACAACTTTTTCCTTATATATATACATTTACCCTCTCTTTCTTTCTCTATATTTCATTTCTTGCTTCATCTTTCTCTCTTGTTCTTTCTCCTCATAGAATTTCAAGAATGGCCAAGACTACTATTGGGTAAAGTACTCAAGTCATTCTAATATGAGGAAAACAAATATTTATTATGATAAAATTTCATAATATTGTTGTTGTACTGGATAAAGTTCAATTACTTTACTATGGTTTTTTATTTTTTATTTTTGTAATTTTATTAATATATCTAGCTAACAAAATATGTTCACGTTTAATTTACAGATTTATGGGACATGATATGTTGGCACCTTTTACTGCGGCATGGATGATTGATATGGGACCTTTAGTAATAGACAAGGCGGAGGTTAGATTTTGAGTTTTATTTTTGTTACGAGTTTTAAGTTAAGTTATATACATTGTTAGTATAATTTTTTTTTTTGGTTATCTGAGGCATAAGTAGCTTCTGAATTATGATCGAAATTTCAACGATACACTTTAATTTATTTGGGCCCTAATTAAATTAAGGTGTGTTGCTGAAATTTTGATCATAGTTCAGGGAATATGTATGCCTTATCTCTTAATTATTTATTATTTTGAAAATAATTTTTTTTTAAACTTAAATTTGTTGGTTATTTTTAACTTTTTGAGAAACTTTTAAGATATTTTGTTTTTAACATTTGTGTAATTTGCTACAGGGTTCTTATGTCTATGACGTAAATGGAAAGAAGTACCTTGATTCTTTATCTGGTTTATGGTGCACAGTATTAGGTACTCCCTCCGTCCCTTTTTAGTTGTCCACTTTAGAAATGACACACAGATTAAGGCAATAATGATTAGCACAGTGAAGTTACAATTTTACCCTTATGACAACTTTTCACTTCAAAATTACAACCACTTCTTTGAATTCAAGTGAAATAAATTGAAGT
>JAJOOR010042084.1:0-11106 GCA_036250505.1 Solanum acaule
TTTTTTTTTTTTTTTTTTTTTTTTTTAGAACATTGAGAATGGTATTGAAGTTTTTAATTGTGGCAAAGAACCAACAGATACATAGGCTTAGGATGAAAAAAAAAACTTGCTGCTAGCATTAAGTTTCAAAATTTGAAGTGCGAAGGAAAATCAACCAAGACAACAACCCGTAAAGGAATAGAAGTATGGACATCATTCCTAGAAGTAACAACTAAAATGGAAGCACCAAGCTCACATTCCGGTAAAAGCTTTTTTCCCGCCTCCACCAGAACCAGCTGGAATCACCTTTAACACATTGAACCTCACGGTTTTGGATAAAGGCCTGCACTGTCCAATAGTAACATGATCTCCCTCTTTCACACGGAAGCATGGTGATATGTGAGATGGGATATTTGAGTGCCTCTTCTCGTATCTCTGATACTTCTTGACATAATGTAGGTAATTGCGACGAACGATGATGGTTCTGTTCATCTTAGCACTGTGGCATGTACCAGCAAGGATACGACCTCGGATAGAAACATTGCCAGTGAATGGGCATTTCTTGTCAATATATGTACCTTCAGTAGCCTCACGAGGAGTCTTGAATCCTAAACCAATACTCTTAAAGTATCGATTGCCTCCCTTTCCTGGCCTCTTTCCCTTCCCCGTCTTCTTAGAGCTTAGAAAAACACCTGGCTGCTTCAAAAACGCCTTCTCTGTCTGCTCCGCCATGACTAAGGATTACCAAGACGCAGAACTCAACGAGGATTGAGATTTTGGGGATAGAGACTCAAAGTTAATAGATTTCACCTGAAGGATGGAAGCAAGTAAAATGAAAGTAAATAGAGAAAAAAAGAGGAGTGGAGGTATCTGTAGCGGAGACTAACAATGGTTATGACCCACTTGATGATAATACCTACAAACTATCATCCTCAAAAGTTAAGGCAAAGGCCGAAAGAGTGGGGAATAGTGATTAAGGATATCGACACTGGAAAAAATTCTATAGATAAAGATAGCCACTTGAAAAATAAGGGGATTGAATAAGCTGAAAGAAAAAAGAGTTCACTAAGATGATGATTAGCAAAAGAAATCCATTTTAGCTATCATCGAACACATTCTAAGGGAAGTGTTGCCTGCCGGAGGTGGCGCCACAACTATGATCATGCTAGTAGGGGGGAATATTAATATTTAGAATGCTTGTGAGGTTGATGTAGCTATGTTGGGGACTTATTCTCAATTCATACATTGCTATATATATATATATATATATATATATATATATATACACACTTGAATTGGATACTAGTTTTGAATTCAAAGAGCATAGAAGGAATCTCTAAGATGGTCTAAAAATGTTTGATTCGTGCTGGGCAAACTCTTGGTTGATAATGGGGACTTGAGTGTTATGCTAAATCTTGAAGATAGAACAAAAGGGGCTCATATACATGACAGAGAAACTCAAGATTTCTCAAACCTTTTCATGGACACTAGTTTGACAAAACAAAAGTGTGGGAAGATTCTTTACATGGAAAAATAGTCATGTTCATAGAAAGATGTTAGTGTCCATTGACTTATGGCCACAAGGGGAGCGATAAGCTTTCTATATTTAGTATGGAAATAACATGGATTCTCGAATAAATAGAAGTAGAAGATAATTTTACTAGGGGAATCATTATCATCAATCTTGTTAAGTTCAGGCTTCAAAGATGTTCATTTGCAACATCATTCGATTGACCAACAGTAGAAGTTGTAGGGAGAGCCAAATATACAAAGGGCCTGTGGATTGAATGTAATCTGAAAACCACGGAGTACCTCTCTTTGTATAAAACATAATATATGCCTGCTTTTGCCAAAACAATATCTTCTTGAACAAAAACAACCTATGATAAAATCAAACAAAATATCAAGTAATTGAGTTTGATTTTGTGATAGGTTGTTTTTGTTCAAGAAGATATTGTTTTGGCAGAGAAGACATATATTATGTTTTATGCAAAGAAAGGCACTCCGTGATTTTCAAATTACATTCAAATCCATAGACCCTTTGTGGCTATTCCTACAACTTCTGTTGTTGGTGAATCGAATGATGCTGCAGATGAGACATCTTTGAAGCCTGAACTCAACAATATTGAGGATAATATTCCCCTGGTAAACTCATCTTCTACTTCTATTTATTCTAGAATACATATTATTTCCTTACTATATATAAAAAGCTTATCGCTCCCTTTTTGGTCATTTATCTACCTATTTACTACTCCATTATCTTCCTATTCATTGTAAGGAAAAATTTCTCGCCTATATATAGTAATGGTCTTTCTTTAATTTGTTTTGAGTACAAGAAAACAGAGAGTGTATAAAAGTTAGTGAAAAGGAGAGTTCTTATTAGTTGAAGGGAGGTTCTTCTTTTGTAGAGCTTTGGACTCAACTCTTACTCAGATTTTATTGAGTTTGTGATTGGGATGTTGTATCTTGAAGGGGACAAGTCAAATTTATTAATGTTTTACCAGTGAAAAGATTTATTGTAATGAACTTGAATCTCTTTAAAGAAAGTGAGATATTTGTGTCTCAACTAGAAGATAATTATTTTCTTCATTTCGATTTTAATGTAATTTGTAATCTTGTAATTGCCTCCTATTATTGATTGTCATTAATCCCTATTTATTGTTGGAGCCTAATCTTATATTTTGCTCTTCAGATATATATATTATCCTTCCACTATTGATTAAGATGGTAGATAAGAACAAAGAGAGTTTCTTCCATCTCTTTCCAATATTATGTTGTGCTGGGTTTTCTTCTGGATTAAACCTTTAATTTGTTTATTTTTGGCTCCTAGTTTTATACTAGAAGAGCTTGTTGAATCCTGGGGGATACACCTATACCGGGTGAAATATCCTTAAGGAAAGTGTCTTTCAACACACATCAAGCTATGAGAATTTCCTACAAGAGTTCGCGGTGAAATACAAGCTTTGGTGAATTCAGTACAAGTGTTCGTGATGAAGGTATTTTCCATAAGATTTACAACAAAGTGAACAATTGCCATCAGGATATACACGAACATTTGAGAAAAAGACTTTTATTAAGAAGATTTTAGCTGCAGATTGTTGGAATATACATACAAACTTGAATCAAATGTGAAGATAACATTAAATTCAATGGGGAAATATGGAGAAGAAGCAAAAGGTAAAAAGAAGAGCAATCACTTACTGAGTACTAGCATTATAATCTTTACAACTCTATGTCTTGAAGTTTCTTTTACCATCAAGAATTTGTTAAATATTTAAATTTAAGAACATATGTGTTTGTTTTTCTCTTTTCCTCTCATTATGATTGTGATCAATAACCAAGGTAAGTTTTCCTTGTACCCATTGTGTGTATCTTTTTCTTTAACGTCAAGTTCAATTTTGATCAAATGAACTTTCAACATCAAATAGTCATTTTCATTTGTAATAAGTATGTTTGGCAAAAAAATTTAGAGGAAAAAAGTGTTTATTCATTTATTTTAAAATTTCATGTGTTTGATTACGCTTCTGGGAGAAAATAGATATTTTTCAAGAGTAGCTAAAGCATGTTTTTTATAAAATTTTACAAGCTCCCTATAATGGACTAATCTTTAGTTCATGTCATTCAAATAAATTGATTTTTAATCTTGCTCATTAGCAATCAAATTTACGCCTAATGAGGCATTCGTTTTTTACAAATTGAACACATGACTAGGCATAACTTGTGAAATATATGACGTGAGAATATAAATTTATGTCTTGCCAAAAATGTTATATTTTATGAGAGGTAAAATTAAAGACTAACACAAAATAAGGGGCAAAGCGCAAATTAATGACCCAGGTTTTTTCAAAAGCTAGAAAAAATATTTTTTCCCCGAAATTACTTTCTGGAAAATACTTTTGAGAAAATACACTTAGAAATAACTTTTAAAAGTTTGTTCAAACACTTATTATTGTTCAAAAGTAATTTTTAATTTGATAAGTCCAACACAAACTGCTTCTCCCAACAAAAAAATTCT
This sequence comes from Solanum acaule, assembly GCA_036250505.1. NCBI lineage: Eukaryota > Viridiplantae > Streptophyta > Magnoliopsida > Solanales > Solanaceae > Solanum > Solanum acaule. Next base: position 3,995 of record JAJOOR010042084.1, read on the forward strand.
TTTAAAAAACACTTTTCAAAATAAGCAAATTTTAGAAATTTGGCAAACAAAGCATAAAAATATTGAAGTTAAAACATAAAATTTTGAGTTATGAAGTCAGGATTTTTGAAGTTTGACAAGGTCATAATAGTTATAACTAAAATAACATTTGTGATAGACTATTAAATCACCCGTTTATGTGACCTTATTCCTTTCTAATATGCTTTTAAAAAGAATGATTAGAGCTATCAATATGAGTTGTCCCTTCCTATTTGGGTTAGCCCATACAGGCTTTGAATTTGACGGGTCAGATCAGAGTGACCCTTTTTTTTGTGGGCCAGAAAACATTCGGTCCAACCCACCAGTACGTGGGTTGGGGGTCGTGTAGGGTCAGCCCATTTTTAAAAAAGTATACTTCTAATTGTTTTTAAAATTAAATTATAACTTAAAAATATCAACATAAATATTGACAAGATATCTTCATTTTTATTTATATGCAATATCAATTAGTTAAACATTAAAAACTAACTAAATTTATGAAGAACATATATAATATTTAAATGCACATAAAAAATACTATTAGTTTGAGAAAAATCATGCAACCGGTTTCGAGTAGCAACAAGTGTTTCGATATATTTATGAATGATACAACTTCTATACTTGGTGAAACACGTTGTCACGACCCGAGTCTAGACCCTGGATGTGGCCGGCACTCGAGAACCATTGTAGGTCCCCAAGCGAACCCTCATCCTGGCTGACTACAAGTGGAAAACTAACTCAAGCATTCAAAAGCTTAAAAGCTGAAATAAATTCAATAAACTCGAATACAAAATCTTTAACTCAAAAGATTAACTCTGAATAAGATAATATATTCAACTCGTCATACATAGGCAACTTAAGTCTTTAAAATATTTAACAAAATAAATGAACAGACTTCTGAAACTGTACTGTCTATCTATGAAGCCTCTAACTGACAAAGATGGAAGTCTGGACAAGACCCACGACCTCCTAAAAACTGATATAACTAAAAGTACAAGTGGAACCCTCCGGAAGCAAGGAGGCTCACCATAGCTAACTCCAACTGCATGTAGTATCAACGAAACGCCTGTTGATGATATTGAATACCTGTATCTGCATCATGACAAAATGCAGGCCAAAATGGCTCAGTACATGGAATGTACGAGCATGCAAAAGGAATTCTAAAGCATAAACATAAGCTTGAACTGGTGGAAAAGAAACATACTTTCCTCTTCTCAACTCACTCAACTCAACTCAAAGAAACATAGTTCAACTAAACTCAAGGAATACTCAAAGATACTCGAAACTACTCAAACTTACTCAACTCAGAAGTACTCAAGGATAAGATACTCAACTCAGAAATAAGGTTCTCAACTTAGTCAAATGGGGATCAACTCAACAATAAGGTACTCGACTCAATGAAACGCATTTCAACTCAAGATACTCAATCAACAATAAAAGATGCAATATATGGAAAGCTTTTAAAAAAGTAGATAGCAACTCAATGTATTGAAGAACACAATAACAACTCAATTTGTATAAAATAAAATATAATATAACTTTGTGGGAGATTCTCTAACCGACAACTATCACTATGAGCTATGTGATGATACAACGTCTCGCCCACGCTGCCAGAACTATCCTATACATTGACGGGGTATAGAACCTCTCTACTAAGTGGATCCACTAGTCTATGCTAAAAAAATTAAGGAATCATCTAAAAAGTATGACCCTTTCTACCCACATTGACTACATGGTTTATGGAGACTTGAGTTATCTGAACTCGTCCCCATATCAGTGCTCAATATTACTCCCAGAATATACTCAGCTCATATGTTTTAAAACATAACTCTTTATGTGGTTTGAGATTATTACTCAAAATCTTTCTCTTAAAAGAGATGGTACTCAAGCTGCTCAAAACTCTTTTGGAAATCTCAGCTTCCTCTTCTCTTAAATGTAAAATAATTTACTCTTGGGAATACTTAGTTCCTATATATCATTTTTAAGAAAATAAACTCAGCTCTACTCTTCCTCAACTCAGTGCTCAAGTCTTTAAAACAAGTTTTAAAACAATTTGTAAAAAAAGACTTCTTAAAATAGGGTTCATGCCGAATTATGGACATGAACGACTCAATTCAAGGTTTTCAATAACCATGCATAGAACTCAATACTTGGAACTCAACAACTCCAGAACTCAAGGAGTCAATGATACTACTCATCTCAAGAATGCTTGACTCGGAGGGTTCATGCGGAATTATGGCATGAACTACTCAACTCAAGGACTCAATGGGTAACATGTAATAGTTAATGATTAGGAATATAATCTCAAAAGAGTTAGGAATTAAATACTCAAAACTTAGGACTCGAAGATATTACTTCTCTCAAAGATACTCAACTTGTGAAGTTCATGCATAATTTATGGGCATGAACGACTCGACTCGAGGGTTTAAATAACAATATGAAATTCATGTATACGACTCTTCTCATTCTCATACTTACTTCCTCAAAACTTAGCTCAAATTGATAGTTGATCTCAGAAGATTTCACAATTGAACCCAAAGACTTTATTGAACTCTACTCTTAACTCTTTCTTGAATTTGAATTATGAATTAAAGAGTTATAATTCATGATATGAAGGATCTCGATGATAGTGTAGACTCATGGATACATTCTCCTCACTCTCATGCTCACTTACTTCAGTCTTGAAACAAGTTATTAGAATTTGTAGAAAACTCTGTAAAGAACTCTCAAGACTTAGCTCCTAACTCTACCTTGAATTTGAATTATGAACTAAAGGTTATGATTTATGATAGGAAGGATATTGTGATGATTAAAAGAGTTTTAGATAGTTAATCGTGAGAAACGGTTGAAAAACAATGTCTGGGGAGCACGTCCGCGACGCGGAGATGAATTATAATGTTTGGTCAAAATGATTTTTGAAATAGTGGAGTCCGCGTTCTCTCCACGATGCGGAGAGAAAACGTTCACATTTGAGGAGTCGCGGACCTGGTACCTCTTTTTGTCCGACTTTTTCTTCCTCGTTTTCTAACCCCACTTCGCCTAGATTCGATTCTTTTTCTCAATATCTTTTTAGATTCAGATATCCAACACATGTACAGAAGAATACACTCATAAAAGACTCTAAAATCGTCATGATTTCCTCAAGAACTCAACAATCCCATCCTAACTCAAGAACGAAAGCCAACTTCAAGAACACAATTCAAGATCATCAAACTTTCAACTTTCTAGAACGAATTTTGCTGAAATAAACATGATTGGTGTGTGGGTAAACAAACCCAACGCTTTGTGAACTTACATACCTCTTAGGGATCAAACCCATGGCAAAAATCCGCAACAAAACTCGAGAACCTCGACGAACGCCTTGATCCTTTCTCATATTTTCTCTTCTTGAACTCTTTTCTAAAACCCTAGCGTGAATTAGGATTTGTGTAAACTGAACCAAATCAGTTTAGACCCCTATTTAATTACTAAAAATGAAATAAATCTGATAGGGTATGGAAAAGACCAAAATACCCCTCTTAAATCCGGGTAACTTTCCTTAAATAGATAGCCCCACTTCAAACGGGCATATCTCCCTCATACGAGCTCGAAATTTAGAAAACTCGGTGGCATTGGAAAGAGTATTCCAATACCTTTCATTTAATATCTTGTATATCACCTAACTCGTCCTATACTGAAGGTTATGGTCGTTTGAAGTTGACCCAAAACTTAAAGGAACTTAGGAGTGACTTGAATGAACTCTCTTTAGTTCTTCTTGGAACTCAAGGTGCTACATATAGTGACCTTAACACTCAAGAAATTTTAAATTCCTTGGTAAAATCTTACTTACAATGAAGGATGGTTCGGGTCCTAGTTCAAAAATATTATGGGGTGTTACACACGTCCACCAATACTAATGACGATTTTGATAATACAGTAGTAATAGAAATACTAAGTACATCACATTTGATAATTCTAAATTTTAATATTTGAAACTTTATATAGATTTTGTATTTGAACTTTTGTTATTTTTAATACTCTATTCTATTTTTATTTATTTAATATATTTTGATTTAGCCAACGGGCCATCCCAACTCATATTGCTCAAGCCCCACAAACCAGTGAGCTTATCTGGGTCGAGCTAAAAAAACTATTTTCTTAAATGAGTTCCAAAATCTTACCCCAACCCTATTAAATCACGTATTAAGCCAAGCCAGCTCAACGGGCCTAGCCAATATTTGACGGCTCTAAGAATGATACTTTTTCAAATTTGATTACAAGTTTTTATAGCCTCGTAAAAGTTTTTCTATTTTTAAAATCCCAATTCAGAAAAGAAAAAAAAGTAATCTTTCTTAAATTGTATGTCTAATCAGGCTGTATCACACAAAGTTATGATGAGGGAGTAAGTAATTTGTGAATTTTAATGGACAATTAGACCACTGGGAGACACACTAAAAAAATATTAAAAGCTTTTTTAAATATCGTAGTACAATGAATCCAATCCTCATTAAGCATCATCTTTTAAATTTATAGTAAAAAATTATAACATACAATTAAACATTTTCAATTGAACTAGACCTGACATCATCATTTCATCTCCCAAATAAATATCCCCTGACCCACTTGGTCATTTTCAGTATTCTCGTGAAATTTATCATTTTTCCCCTCTCGACTTTTGTCCACGCGTTATTCTTGATTGAGTCTAGGAAATAGGTTCCAAACCTTGAGTAAAAGTTTAGACGTTGAGAAGTTTTGAGTTTGAAGGCTTAAGTTGCCTAAAAGTAGTTTTTGGTGTCATTCAGATTTTGGATGCCCAGATCAAAATTTCGAGGGTTCCGTTGGATTTTGGGGATGATATGCCTAGGAGTGGTCTTGGTTGATTTTTGAGAGGTCCTGAACTTGTTTTGGCCATTTGGGCATTTGTTAGTTTCTTGTGGTTTTCACGGATGTCGGGTCGAGAAGACCTCAGATTCATGTCTTGACGGTTTCATTGAGTGGAACGTCGAATATAGTTGATTTACATATCTGATTTATGTGTTGCATGATCTATGATTTTAGACTATGAACACATGATGAAACTTATGAACTATAAAATATGTTTTTTTTATTATAAAGATATGCATATTTTTATGAAAGAGATGTAAATGATTTAAGGATTCTTTCAAAGGAAAGTATCAATGTTATTGTTGTAAAAGGTTTTCTCACATATTACTAAGATCATGATTGTGAAATGTTTTCTCACATAAGGATTCATAAGGTTCAAAAGGTTTTCTCACCTAAGTTGAATCCAGTTTTAGGAGCTATTCTAAATTAACTCTAGTTTGGATTGGTTGCTTAATTGTGTTTTTCCATGGATGATAATATGAATATGATTAATGACTATTCCATAGGATTTTACTTAGCACCGAGTGGGCTATTAGGATGAAGGTTTCTGTTTAGTGTCTGTGAACCTTTAGTAGCAATCCCTAAGTCACATAACTATGTGCCACCATAGGATTTGTCTCAGATAAACACTAGCTAATTGATCCACTTGAGCTCAGACTTATGGTTCTTACCTTGGCAAGTAAGGACATCTCTTTTCGGTATGGGATAGACATTAGATTTCTTGTTATAGCTCACATGGTCTATGTCGGTTATATGGTAAACTTCCCACAATAGTGAACTAAGGTTACTTTCAAAGTATCTCACAAAGTGTTTTAAACATGTTAAGCTTGAATTGATCATGATTATGACTTATGCTTCTACCTTTTATCGTAGGATTTAGCTTGGTCACTGCATGTCATGTAAAGTCTTTTTTAGCATGACTTCATAAAGTTTATGCATTACTATCATACTTAGTACATTCTGTGTACTGATGCATACGTGTGCCTATATTTTTTCACTAATGTAGGGTCTGACACCCTACATCTCATACTTGTGGCTATTTAATCTCTTGGACACTCGAAGATTAGTGAGTCCTCGTGTTTCGAGGACCGAAACACATTTACATGTTTTTCTTTATTTCAATTTTCAGACATTTGTAGGTGGTGTATGGGATACATGTGATACAATTCTCACCAGAGAAACGTAGATAGTATGCAGAAATTGAAAGATGGAAAGTAAAGATAGATAAATAGACACACAAGAGGAAACAAAAAGCAACCAAAGGGTATATTAAACCCAATGACCTCAATTCGTTGATCCAACTATAGCACCTAACTCTTACTTTAACCTCAAGGGAATCGATATCCCAAGCAACCAACATTTCTAACAAAAGGCAACAAAAGTTTAACCAAGCTCTCAACACTCAAACATGAGTTTTCAATTTTCAACATTCAAAATAGTCTAAGTCTAAAATGAACCCTAGCTAGCTATTTATAGGTTTTAAAATAAAAGGCCCAAAAGTGACCCGGAATGAAAATGGGTGAGCTGGGTCGGGTCGCCAAGTGAGTTGGGCGATGCGCCGACCTGGTTGGTGAGCTTCTCTGTATGATCTTCAGCCATGGTCACATTCTGGAGCATTAGACGAGTTGAGACCATCGCCTAAGCCATTGGGCGATGCGCCAAGTGGGCCCTGCTCGCCAAAAGTGCCTTCTTCTGCAATCTTCAAGGCATGAAAGTCCTTATTTGTCATCAACACCACCTCGAGCACCTCCATCTTCATAAATAACCCTTGCATCCTTTGAAGGTCTTGAGATTGGCTTCTAGTAAATGGCCTTGATGAAATCCGTATTGCATCAACATGTCAACCACTTCCTTTTAATGTAATAGATAGCTTGTGGAGACTATGTTAGACTTCCGCTTTTGTCAAACTCTTTTATGATATGACTGATTCTTTTGAACTCTTTATTTCTATTATCTTGTATAATGTATGTTAAGTGGCCTGTGTAGGGCCTCTCGAGGTTCTATACACCATAATAGGCCTAGGTTATATGTAACGACCCTAAAAATGAACTAGTGAAACTAGAGCCTCACATGTGAGTTTGAGTTGAGAACTTGATGAAATGATGAGAAATGACCGTGACGTCCGGAAACTAGTTATTTGAACTAGTGAGTTGTAAGGGTCAACTTTAAATGGTCATATCTTTTAGCTCAAAATGAATTAGGTGGACCTTTACCTATCCAATTAAAGGTCT
>JAJOOR010042085.1:0-16248 GCA_036250505.1 Solanum acaule
TTGCGTCCCCCCCCCCCCCCCCCCTCTTCAATATCTAATTTAATTAAAGGAGGAGATTATCAAAAATTAGATACTATAGAGGACTAGAACTAGTACTAGTCACATACTCCTTCAGTCTAACGTAGCGGTTCACTATTGACTTGACACACATCTTTAAAAACAATAAATAATAAAAGTAATATTGTTATATTATTCTTTAAATATATTAAATTTAATATTTTGAGAAATGTATTAGATATTGAATAATATTTAATAGCAAGGGTAAAATAGACTTAAAATGATAAATTATCTCTTGATTTTTCAAACTGGACAATTATTGTTGGACAACTATTGTTAATATAGTGAACAAATAAAAATGAGCGGAAAGAGTTTTTTTTTTTTAATGAATTATTGTACACTAATATTAATCCATGTATTTATTATTATTTTCCCAAAGCACGTCTGTTGATGTTTAAGTGGTTCTTTGCTTTAGATTTATGATAATTTATTCATATTACTTTGTATCATAAAGTACAAGAAAAGGACAATTCAAATTTCTTTCTTTCAAAGTTGCGACGTATTTATATTAAATTAGTTAAGTGTATGTGTTCTGTATCGCGTTAATTAATAATAACTAGATATAAAAAGAATAAATTATTGTGTGTACGTTATCTCTCTCTCACCTTTCTTCTCTCAGATCTCGTTCACCTCTTTCCTCCCTCTCCTAATCTCGCTTGTCTTTCTCCTCCTTATAACAAGTAGGTAGTTTTTAATACAATTGTATTTATTGATACAAAATCAATTGTATCAATTGTGTTCGTAATATAAATATCGATCAAATATACATAACAATTGTACCTCTCTCTAGATCTCGTTCGCCCTTCTCCTTCTTTTCTCAATAATACTCGCCTCTCTCCCCTAGCTCTCTCCTAGATCTAGCTCATTTCTGTCTTTATTCTCCCAATTTCGTTCGTATCTATCCTCCGTCTAACATGTAGCTAAAATCTTTATTAAACAAACTATATATAGTTATATATAGATCTCTAATTAAGCTCAAACTATAGTCATTTTCGTAAATTCCTCTTATTTTGCAGGTATAATATTGTTGTGAAAATTATTTCGTACAATTTTTATATTTATATTATTACATAAACATTTAAATAGGCAAATTACAATTCATAAATAAGATATAGAAAAAAGAGTACTATTTGCTAATATTTACAACACTGATTAAGGAAGACTCTAAAACTTAAAAGACAGGATTCTTTAGTTGTAGTTTTCTTAATTTTTTTTCTTTCATATAATTTTTTTCTTTTTACTAAATTAATTAACCTATAAAAAGTTATTTGATTATAACTATATTACAAATAACTAATAAGGACTCCTAAATCTAATGAGTCTGGTGGCATGAAAATTTCCTATTTTGTTTGGTGTTACTTCTTGTTAGATTTTTAATTTTAAAATTTGTTATGCTACATCGTTCAAATAAGAAAGGATTTGATACATACAATTTAATTGATTTTGACATCTTAAATATTAGGAGAGCATTAAAATAACAATAAATTTAGTTAATTTTAAAGTCTTAAATATTTTTTTAAAAGTAGTAAAAAGATCATAAAAACTATCACGTTTCACATTATGAATTGCCTATACAACATATTAAAGACCACAAATATGTGAGCTCTTTCATCTTTGAAACTACAATAAACTTGAAACTTTTTTTTCATACACAAATTAAAAGAAACGTGGGAGTAAAAAATAACTTCGTAAGTAAAATCCATCTATGCACAAAGGGAATAAATAATCTGATAGCTACCTAGGGTTAGCAAATTGATTTCGTCTCTATTGTTATAACTTATAAGTTTTGGCACATGAGCAGTTTTCATTGGAAAAGGATACTACTCTACTTATTATAATCAAAATAAAACTCGTATCATGACGAAGTACAAAAACTATCAAGGTACGGTGTTCATCCATTATAGGACTTAAAATTCTACTTATCTTAATCGAAATAAGACGCATATCATGACGAAGTACAAAAGTTATGAAGGTAGGTAGTTCATCCCCTATAGGACTTAAAATTCTACTTATTACAATTAAAATAAGACGCATATCATGACGAAGTACGAAAGCTATCAAGGTACAAAGTTCATCCCCTATAGGACTTAAAATTCTACTTATTATTATCAAAATAAGACTCATATTATGATGAAGTACAAAAGCTATCAAGGTACGTAGTTCATCCCCTATAGGACATAAAATTTAAGTGATACACATTTTAATTGTGTCTTCTTCTTTTTTTCGCCGTATGGTGGCTTGTCCTTTATATTTATATCAAAATTGTTTACATAGGAGTAGGACTACTTAATTATCCTTAGAACCTTAATGAGTTCTTGTACAAAAAGAAAAATAGAAAACATATCTTTTATCCGGGAAACGTCTGCAATAAAATAGGCTAAAGATACGCTCCCACGTACAATTACAAAAAATTATTTCTTCTGTGAATATGTCTAATAGATGTCATATGAAGCAGGTCCAATTTGTAAGTTCATAACGAACCTAGGGCTCTGATACCAACTTTGTCACGACCCAGACCGTCGTGATTGGCACCCATACTAACCCTCTGGTGGGAGAACCATTACTACAACCCAAGTTAAACAACTTAACCAAAAAACTAAGGCATTTAAAGATACAGAAGCAGGTTTATATGTCTAAGAAAAGAAAAATAGGGAGTTTCCATAAACTCCAACAAAAGTCTAACAAAACAAATGTGGAATAATACCTAGAACTTGAAAGTCAACCTACCAAAACTCCAACAAGAACCATAAGTCTAAACAAGAAGGGGTACAACCCCAAACTAACACAAGGAATCTAAAGCACTAGTCTAAGTCCGAAAATGTGGACATAAACAGAAAGAGAACTCATGGCAGCCCGGAAGAACTGGATCACCCTTGAATTCGATTGATCATTGATCTTCTAAGCGAGGTATGGCAGTAGCCGCCTGAAGATGCCCTGTACTCAACAAAGAAAGAGCAAGTGCAGTATCAGTACACAATCACAGTGTACTGGTAGGATCACGTGGCTATCCCAATAGGCGAAACATATATAAGTCATTACAACAATAATAAACATGCATACACCGAACATATACAATATCAATTATCACTTACGAACAACATACAATTTCACAATCTCAAGATATACAATTATGCCAAGTCATTGGTCCTCTCACAGAACCCATACCCAAACTGTTAGTGTACCGGTACATGGTACCTGATCCAAGTTAGTGTGCTGGACGTGACACCCAATCCCATATATGCGCCGAAACGTGGCACCCGATTCAAGTTAGTGTGTTGGAACGTAACACTCGATCCATTCATCAAGCCACAATCACCATCACAATGTACATTCTCATAATCATACAATCAAGTCATGATTCATGGCATACAATTATTCAATTATTCTCATTTACAATTAGTATGATCAATAATGCAATATTCGCGTATATACATGCATTATAATGAAGCAATTACAAATATATATCACACCAGCATGAAATCACAACCATCATAATAATGTGAGGATCAATAAACAAGACCTAATTACCCAGATTATAACCAATAACATCAACCCTAGGCCAAACCCTTAATCCCCATACCCATGTTAGGGTTTCTTCCACCATAAATCACAGATCAAAACCCTCCCCCATTGATAATTACCCAAGAAACTAAGTTCTACGGATCGAAAAGTGGATTTGGGGAGTGAAAACCTTACATTTGGCCTTAAGAATGGTGAAAACTGTCAAGAAAATACCTAGGGTCGTTCCTTAGCTCTCAAAGTAGAAACTTGCAGAATAAAACACTTTTGGGGTTTATTTCCAACTTAAGTCGCGTCTGTCCCACCACATCGGTCCTCACCCCGCTACAGCGGCCCCGCCCTGGCGATAAAATCCCGTCTTAGCAGCTTGCACGAAAACATTAAGCAAATTTAAGAATTCCAAACCCCCATTTCACAACACACCGTCATCTCCGTTCACACTAAGATCAGTTTCGGGAGTTCTACCTACCCAAATTCAATTTCGCAAAATCGTATGGGTTCCTCAACATCTTAACTATCTACTCATATGATCAAATTCATAATTAGATCTCCCAATTATTACCAGATTTCCCTAGACCTTACTGACTCCGATTTCGTCCAAATCTGGACTAGGTTGGGAAATTCCAAGTTACTACCAAAAAGTTTTTCGGCCCAAAATTTTTCTCCATTGGATTTTATATAATGACGAAAATAGGTCGTTACAATAGATACCAATTTACCCATCACTCGTCCCCGAGTGAAAAACTAGGAAAGACAGGCTAAAGTTAGAGTAGTGTAGTACCTGAATCGACAAACAACTGGGATACTTGTCTCGCATGTCCTTCTCGGTTTCCCAAGCTGCTTCCTTAACTGGACGATGCTTCCATTGAACTTTCACGGACTTAATCTCCTTGGTCCTCAACTCCCGAACATCACGATCAAGAATTATAATCGGTTCCTCCTCATACTAAAGGGCTTTGTCTGACACAACTGAGTCCCATTTTATGATGATTATCCCCGTCACCATGATATCTCTTCAACATGGACACATGAAATAACTGATGAACTTCTGATAGGTTAGGAGGTAAAGCCAATTTATAAGCCACTGGCCCTACACAATCAATAATCTCAAATGGACCAATGTATCGATGACTAAGTTTACCCTTCTTGCCAAATCTCATCACCCCTTTCATAGGTGATACCTTAGGAGAACCTTCTCACCAGTCTGAAATGCCATCTCCCTCACCTTATGGTCTGCGCAATATTTCTGTCTACTCTGGGCCGTTAAAAGCTTAGCTTGGATGCTTCTTACCTTATCTTGAACATCCTTCACTAAATCAACCCCCAAATGCTTCACATCTCCAGCCTCAAACCATCATATGGGTTATCTACATTCCCTCTCATAGAGTGCCTCAAACGGTGCCATATATATGCTAGAGTGATAACTATTATTATAGGAGACCTCACACAGCGATAGGAACTTGTCCCGATGCCCTCCAACGTCAATCACACATGCCCTCAATATGTCTTCTAACACTTGAATAGTCCTCTCTGACTGTCCGTTCGTCTGTGGATGAAAAGTTGTACTAAAAGTGAGTTGTGTGCCCAATTCATCATGTAACTTCCTCCAAAACTTGGAGGTAAATTGCGTACCACGGTCTGAGATAATAGAAAGGGGCACCCTGTGCAACTTCACTATCTCTTTCACATAAACCTTAGCCAATTATTGAGCATTATAATCTATTCTGACGGGGATAAAATGGGCTAACTTAATCAATCTGTCAACCACTACCTAAATAGAATCAAAGTTCCCTAAAGTCTTGGGAAGACCAACCACAAAATCCATCTCTATCCTTTCCCACTTTCATTCCGGAATTGGCATTCTCTGAAGCAACCCTGCTGGCCTTTGATGCTCATATTTTACATGTTGGCAATTTTGACACTTAGCCATAAACTCCGCTATATCCTTCTTCATGCCAGGCCACCAATAAAGACGTTTCAAGTATCGGTACATCTTGGTCACACCCAGATGGATAGATTACCGTAAACCATGAGGTTTTGTCAATAATTTTTTAATCAAGTCAACTACTCGAGGGACACAAATTCTTCCTTTGAAACTGAGCACACCCTCCGCATCAAGAGTGGTCTCTTGTGCCTTGCCAAACACTGTCTTAATTGTGAGCTTTTTCAAATTTTGGTCCTCAAACTGATTAACCTTGATCTCCTCAATACACGTGGCTCTTACTTCAATGCTAGCTAACACCCCTCCTTTCTCTGAGATGCCCAACTACATGAATTTAGACTCCAAGGTCTGGATTTCCTTAGCCAAAGGTCTCTTAGTTACACTCAAGTAAACCAAACTACCCATACTCACCGCTCTTCGACTTAGTGCATCTGCCACTACATTAGCTTTACCTGGATGATATTAGATGGTCACATCATAATCCTTGAGTAATTCCATCCACCTTCATTGTCTCAAATTCAGATCATTTTGAGCTAACACATGCTGCAGACTACGATGATCAGTAAACACCTCACACTTAACACCATAAGAATAATGCCACCAGATCTTAAAAGCAAACACTATCGATGCCAACTCCAAATCATGTGTTAGATAATTCCTCTCAAGCACCTTTAACTGCGGCGATGCATAATCTATGACATTCTTATCTTGCATCAACACCGCACCCAAACCAGAATGTAAAGTATCACAATAAACAATAAAATATTTACCTTCCACTGGTAGTGCTAGAATAGGTGTTGTGGTCAATAGAGTCTTGAGCTTTTGAAAGTTCTCCTCGCATTTTACTGTCCATTCAAATGGTATCTCCTTTTTGGTCAAATTTGTCAAATGTGTGGCAATAGAAGCAAAGTTCTTCACAAATCGACGATAGTAGCTAGCGAGCCCCATAAAACTCCTAACTTAAGTCACAGAGCTAGGCCGAACCCAATTCTTAACCGCTTCAATCTTTTAGGTATCTACTATTACCCCTTCTTTTGAAACCACATGCCCCAAAAAGGCAACCGAAGTCAACCAAAATTTACACTTATAAAATTCCGCATACAACTTTTATTTCCCGAGAACACCCAGAACAATACGAAGATGGTCGGCATGCTCTTTCTCACTCTTCGAATAAACCAAAATATCATCAATAAAGACTACAACAAACGAATCAAGAAATGGTTTGAACACACTATTCATCAAACTCATAAAAGTTGCAGGCGCATTTGTCAACCCAAATGACATGACTAAAAACTCGTATTGCCCATAGAGGGTCCTAAACGCCGTCTTGGGCACATCCTCGGGGCTAATCTTTAACTGATGATAACCAAACCTTAGATCGATCGTAGAGAAAACTGATATACCTTGCAATTGGTCTAAAAGATTATCTATTCAAGGCAATTGGTACTTGTTTCGAATGGTGACCGTATTCAATTGACGGTAATCTATGCACATCCTCATACTACCATTCTTTTTTCTTAACAAACAAAACTGGAGCACCCCACATTGAAGCACTAGGACGGATAAAACCTTTATCAAGAAGTTCTTGGATTTGAGCCTTAAGCTATCTTAATTCTGTCGAAGCCATACGATACAGAGGGATGGAAATGGGGCGGGTACCAGGTTCTAAATCAATGCAGAAATCTATATTCCTATCCGGAGGCATACCAAGCAAATCAGTAGGAAACACTTCTCTAAATTCTGACACCACAGGAATGGATTCAATAGAGGGAGACTCAACCTCAACATCTCGAATATGAGCCAAATAAGCCAAACAACATTGCCTATCAGTTTTCTAACCCGAATAGAGGATATGATCTTAGCTTGATTAAGCTTGTACACCCCTTCCCACTCTAACTTTTCCCTTCCCGAAATTTCTAAAGTCACAGACTTAGTATTACAATTAAGCACAACATAATAGGGGGACAATGTTTTATTTAAAAATAGACTTAGACTGGTTTTAAGAGTCGCCACTTAATTTTTAAAGTAAAATTAAGAAAACTGTTGTTTTCAAAAGACTAAAACAGAAAATCTAATGAAAACTTAAAAGGGGTTCGAGGTTCTTATTAGTGTTCTAGGAAGGATTTTAAAGCATCTAGAACACCCGCTAACGCGGTTATCCGGTAATTAATTATTTGGCTAAAATAATTTAACTTATCTTGAATTGCAAAATTGAACTATTTTATAGTTAAGATCATTTTAAAAGGGGAAAAGGAGAAGTATTGGAATATTATCTAAGTTAAACACTTGATAGGTTATGTTTCAAGATTATAGGAAGTGAGTATTTAATTAGTTAACCTTTAGAAGATCAATTCAGAATGGCTATCTGTCGGAAAATTGAATTGTGATAAACTTAAGACTAATAGCAGGTATTGACAAGTAAAGAAACACAATAAAGAAAGGAGGAAAGAGAGATTTGGGCCCAAATCTGTCTGCCTGGGCCAGTATTTGAGCTCATTTTCATTTTGGGCTTTTGGCCCATTTGAGTCACTTGCACCTGTCCTAAACTAACATAAAAGAAATACTTATTTTTTTCTTTGGGCCTTAGGTTCAATTCTTTCACCTGTCCTAAACTTCTAATATAAATGATAATAATTACTGAATGGGCTTAGGCCCAATAAATAACAAAATACAATTTTGAAATAAAGAGTGGGCCTTTGCCCAATTTTTCGACTCTCCAATCTGTGGCATATTCTTTCGACTTCAGGACCTGTAGGTCAATTTATATAGCTGGCTGATTCAGAAAGAGGAATTTGAGCCTTTACGGCTCTCCCGAAATGTAAGAGGAATGGAGTGAATTCGTAGCGAACTCGAACAAATTATACATGCATAAAAATGTAAATATTGTAAGAATCAATTCGAGTTATTATGAATCATAAAAATACCATTACTGATAATCAGTATATGAACTTTGTATCCTCATAAAAGAGATAAGCACACTCTATAACAATAAGAAAAGAAGGAGACACACAATAGGAAGAAATCTAGCATGCTGACAAAGGAAAGTATACCAATGAATGACTATTAATTTCTCACATTTATCGAACAAACAAACCCATTATAATTAACACTAGCATTTGGTAGATTAGACACTAACCAATGCCAATTTCATTGCAAAATTAAGAAGAATGAAAAACAAAGGTCGGAATAAAAGGGACAAAGACACCATTTAAACAAACGTGAGTCAACCTACAATAGGTTGAGGATGATAACCAAATTTCCAAGAGCAAAACTTTGAGTCAAGTGATCAAGGAGATGCCACATTTAAACTAATAAAACTGCTATTGCATGTGACCAGGCTACTGGCAATTCATTTCATACTAACAAAAACATGCCATGCCCATAACAATCAATGCCGATAAATTCGCGCTTCAAGTAGTCTTCACAACACAATTTAAACTTCAACAACACTAACATATGGAAGATAAGACAAGACAATCAAGCCCTATGCTGACTCAATCTCACAAGCAGTAACTATTTGAATATCAACTATTGAACCAAAAAGGGGTGAGCAAATTAATCCAAGCAGTAGGAGAACAAACTCCAAAACATCAGGAAGATGGAGAATGAGACAGCCCAAATACCATTCTCGAAAGGGACTTAGATACATACATTAACACCATTTTTTTAGCATGCCTTGCAGAAAAAAAAGATAAATAAAAACGTGAAAGATAAAGAAAAATCTAAGAAGAACAGCATCAAAGAGACAGGAGACAGAACAAGCCAACATGGTGGGATGATCAGAAAAGAGAAATAAGCATTACAACGAAGAAAACTAGCTTACAGATCAACAAGCGATGGATGAAACAACACACAAGTTTCATATTAACTAGTTTTAAAATCTAGTCCTATTTTGAAACGAAAACCACATTAACAGACCAAGAATAGGGTCGGAATAACAACCATGAAAGAGCTGATTCAGCTATCCTAGCTTGTATCGAGCTAGACATGCAACCAAACCATAGAGAGAAAGCAAATAAATGCAAAAATCAAAAAGAAAACTCAAGCTCAAAGATTCATAAAATTTGTTTGCTAGAAAAGGCTCATTTTAACTTTAAACAACTGAGACACATGGATTCGAAACCGAACAACCTTTCAATAGACGTAAGTCGTGAAAAAAGAAAAGCACAGAAGCATTTTTTTGCAATGAATAAAACATATCAACAACCCATTTCATTTCACCCCAAACAGAACATCAAATAAAAGGGTCGGAATTCCAAATGAGTTTACCTTTTCTGATGCAACGAACTTAGATGACAGGCTTGAGAAATGAACTTCACCACGCCAAAACTTCAAACATGAACAGCGGTTGAGAAGTATACGCAGAAATATCAAACACACGCTGAAATTAATTGTCTTTTCTGATTTTTTATAGTATATTTAGTATGTATTTCTTTAGTTATTTCGCTTAAGTTGTTCTCTGTAATTTCACTAAAAAATAAAAAGTCCAACTCCCCCCTTCTTTAATATTGAAACAGTAAAGGATTTATAGAGGGGAGGTAGGGTTCACAATTTTTTGGGAGAACGGGCGGGAGATTTTCAGATAGAAATGAGTCCCATTAGTTCAAACGCACTTTCACCATTAAAGGAACACACACTTTTTCTGAAGTTTTTGCCCTATTACGAAAGAGGAAAGGGAGGATGGACGAGCTCGATCTATCGAGTGTACCCATTGCTCGACGTGGCATCATCCCACAGCCACAAGGACGAAAACGCGTGACTTGTTGCTGCTACTGTCGTATTGTGGGAGAGGGAAAAGGAAGAAAACGACAAGGAATTTGCAGCGCTGCTCACTATGTTGACCCCCATTACTGCTTTCCGTGTATCGCCATATATAGGCAAACGTTGGAGGCTGCTATCGAGGTCATTTTGATTGTTGTTTGTATGTCATTTTGACTGTTGTGTTGCTGCTGTGATATTGTTGTTTGGACTGCTGTGTTGGCATGGAATTAGAAGGGAAAAGGGGATGGGGACGGGTCAGGGGAAAAGAAATGGGTTGATTGTATTAGAGGAATTGGAAATTGTTTTGGGTTGTTGGAGTTGGGCTGGGATACCAAAAATGGCTAATTGTATACCGAATCAGATGGCAAAAAAAGGGATGTTTGTTGCGAATTACAATTAAAATAAACTATGGCTATAACATTGAATTGGAATTGGGTTGGGATTAAATTGAGGCCCAAAGTAGAGTCTTAAAAGGGTAAGGTAAAAAGGGTAGTTAAAATTGCAATAAAAGGGTTATGTTTGCAATTAGAAAGACTACATGAATTAACAATTTAATCATACGAAATTAATGTCGTAGTCAAATTGATTTTGATTAGCAAATCCGGCTAAAATTTAAAAATAAGATGAATTGATATTAATTAATTAATGAGCTTCTTAATCTTAGCAAAATAAAATAATTAACTTAATAAAAATAACTAATTCAACAACATATCCATAATTTAAACAAAGCTAAATTAATAAAGCATTCAACTAAAAAAAAGTAAAATCTTTTTGAGATAGCTTTCAAATATTTGTAAAATATATTAGTAACATATGTAATGATTTAAAACATATTTATTATTTAAAATATTATAAAAAGTGAGTAAAATTCTTTAAAATAACTTGAAACATATTTTGAATTTTTATAAAATTAGTTATTTCAAATCATTTGAAATTAAAGAAACTCGAAAATTAATTCCTATCGTAGAGGTCCAAAATTGGGTGTCAACAGACAACCAAGTCATGGCTAAGATTATGTCAAAGTCAGTCATGTCCAAAATCACCAAATCAGCCCAAATCTGAAAAGCCATAAAAAAAATAGGGCAAGCACGATAGACATGGGTAACTATGACAGACTCTTCAACTGGGGTAGAAACATGAATGGAGGCATCAAGTATATCACAAATCATTACAAATTCTGAGGCAAATCGCACGAACACATAAGAATAAGTAGAACCCGGATCAAATAACACATTAGTCATCTGATCACAGACAAGAATAGTACATGTGTTCACTGCGTCAGATGCCTCCACCTCGGTCTTGCCAGGAAAGGCGTAACACCGAGCCCTGTCATCTTGATGGGCAACTTCCCTGCCTGGTTGCACTGTACCTTTGCCTGCGTTACCATTTCCCCGATCTTTACAGCCTCGCAGATTTCCTCCTCTCCTACCTTGTGGACGCCTTCGACCATTATTACCATTTCCTATGGGTACCACTACTCTAGACTGCTGCTGTGCGGAATCCAACATGCACGGGTGAGGACAATCTCTCCTCATATGCCCGGGTTCTCCATAGTTATAACAAGTACGATCAAAAGATAGCCTGCAATCCGTCAAAGGTACGGCTCCTTGGCAATCCTGAATCAAATTCTGAGGTGGAGTTCCCGAGTAATTACATGTAGAAGCGGGCATAACAAACTAAATTGGCCGGGCTGCAAGCGTCGGCCTCCCTAAACCCCTGGAGTAAGAACCCGGAAAGCTACATGAATTCTTGGCTTTCTTAGCCAATGCCTTATCCTGGCCGTCTCGCCTCACCCCCTCCATTTTCTTCACAAAATCTATTACCTCATTGAAGCTTTTTCCTGTAGAGGTCATATGAACAGACAATACCTGCAACTCATAATTTAGTCCCTTCACAAATAGGCGGATCCTCTCTTCTTCAGTATTCACCAATTGCATAGCATATCTAGACAATGCATGGAACTTGACCTCATAAGCAACCACAGTCATACCACCTTGCTCCAAAGCCATGAACTCATCCTTTTTACGATCTCTCAAAGTCCGGGGCACATATTTCTCCAAGAACAGAGCATGAAACTGGGTCCAAGTAAGTGGGGTAAAACTGAAGATCTGCATTCCACATAAACTCTTCACCACTGCTTTGCCTCGCCCTGAAGTTGAAAGGTTACAAACTCTACTCCATGTTGATGGACAATTCCTAACTTATGAAGCCTCTCATAGCAATTTAGGATGAACTCATAGGCATCCTCACTCTCAGAACCATGGAACACAGATGGTTTCAATTTCAAGAACTTAGTCAACATGTCATGCTCATTACTAGTCATAACAGGACTCAACAAAGGATGGAAGAAAGCATCAGTACCTACGGTTCCACCCACCTTGGGAACAATGATAGCGATAGGGGGATTGGCGGGAGCTTGAGTTGCTTGAACAGAAGGAAACACTCCAGGACCAACCAATCATTTCAGGAACGACATAATCTGTTGAGCTAACACTGGATCTAAGGGAGGAATACATGTAGTCTCAGCGTGCACTTCTTCCTCTTGTCCAACATTTTCCTCATCCTCAACCTCAACATTATCCTCTATCTCTTCATGATGCGCATGAGGATTCTCATTTCTGGGAGCATTCTCAATCGGAACTCCATCCCTAGCAGGTGCTACCCTTCATCGGCCTCTGCCCCTTGCTCGTCCTCTACCAATACCTCGACTGCGACCTCTCGCTGCGGATTCCTCAGCCGACGCATTGACGGGAGCTACGGCCTAACGTCGTTGAACTTAGTATTAACTATATGCGGACAGAAGAGTGAAAGAGATTACATACAAATTTGAATCGCCAGATCCCAATTGGAATCAAGTTATAACACGAAAGGAGACAAGAGAAAATAAAGAGATTTCCTAAAGTCCTATAGCCTCTTGAAGAAAAGTACAAACATCTTTGTACCGTTCTGCAAGACTCTACTAGACTTGTTTTGGTACATCGAGATTAACGAACCTAGGGTTCTGATACCAACTTTGTCATGACCCAGACTGTCGTAATTGGCACCCACACTAACCCTCTGGTGGGAGAATCATTACTACAGCCCAAGCTAAACAACTTAACAACAGGTTTAAATGTCTAAGAAAAGAAAAATAGGGAGTTCACATAAACTCCAACAAAAGTCTAACAAAACAAATGCGGAATAATACCTAGAACCTGAAAGTCAATGTGTCAAAACTCCAACAAGAACCATAAGTCCAAACAAGAAGGGGTACAACACCAAACTAACACAAGTAATCTAAAGCACTAGTCTAAGTCCGAAAATATGGACATAAACAGAAAGAGAACTCATGGCAACCCGGAAGAACTGGATCACCCTTGAATTCGATTGATCACTAATCTTCTAAGTGAGGTATGACAGTAGCCGCCTGAAGATGCCCTCTACTCAATAAAGAAAGAGCAAGTTAGTGTGTCAGACGTCACACTCGATCCCATATATACATCGTAACGTGGCACCCGATTTAATTTAGTGTGTCGAAACGTAACACCCGATCCATTCATCAAGCCACAATCACCATCACAATGTACATTCTCATAATCATACAATCAAGTCATGATTAATGGCATACAATTATTCAATTATCCTCATTTACAATTAGTGTGATAAATAATGCAACATTCGCGTACATACATATAATGAATCAATTACAAATATATTTTACACCAACATGAAATCACAACCATCACCTACTTCGAACAAAGCTTGAATCCCCTAAGAAACTTGATTTTTCCCTTTCTGAATTCTTTTCGTTTGTTTTTGGGCTACAAACAATCATAATAATGTGAGGATCAATAAACAAGACCTAATTACCCATATTATAACCAATAACATCAACCATAGGCCAAATCCTTGATCCGCATACCCATGTTAGAGATTCTTCCACTATAAATCACAGATCAAAACCCTTCCCCATTGATAATTACCCAAAAAACTAAGTTCTATGGATCGAAAAGTGGATTCGAAGAGTGAAAACCTTACCTTTGGCCTCAAGAATGGTGGAAAACTGTCAAGAAAACACCTGGGGTCGTTCCTTAGCTCTCAAAGTAGAAACTTGCAGAATAAAACGCTTTTGAGGTTTATTTCTGACTTAAGTCACGTCTGTCCCACCACAGCGGTCCTCACCCTGCTACAGCGTCCCCGCCTTGGTGGAAAAATTCCGCCTTAGCGGCTTGCACGGAAATAGTGAGCAAAATTAAGAATTCCAAACCATCATTTCACAACACACCTTCATCCCCATTCACGGTAAGATCAGTTTCAAGAGTTCTACCCATCCGAATTTAATTCCGTAAAGTCGTACGGATTCCTCAACGTCTTAGCTATTTACGCATATGATCAAATTTATAATTAGATTTCTCAATTGTTACCAGATTTTCCTAGACCTTACTAACTTTGATTTCGTCCAAATCTGGACTAAGTTAGAAAATTCCAAGTTACTACCAAAAAGTTTTCCGGCCCAAAATTTTTCCCCGTTGACTTTTCTATAACGACGGAAACGGGTCGTTACAGTATGAATTGCTTCCAAGTCTATCTCTTCATCTCCACTGATTCATTTGACCTCCTCATTTTTTATTCTATGTATAGTAAGCCTCCTTCTCTTGTCGTTTATCATAGAAGGAAAATATTTGCTATTAGAATCTCCCTCTGCGAGCCATTTGATATTTTCCCTTTGTCTTAAAATATACTCTTCATGTTTCACCCATTTGGTGTGTTCTGCCTGTGCTTTATGCAGTTCAGCCCTGAGATCGTGTCTTTCATTCTCTATATGCTCAGTCTCAAGTATATACATCTTGTTTTCCCATTTCTTTCCTTGATAAAGAACATTGTCAATCTGATTCTTGATCCATTTGCTAAGTTTTCTCTTAAATCTCCACATACAATTTCCCCCACCTTAATGTTCCAAGTGTCTTGAATTACTTCTTTGATATCATCTTGGTCAGTCCAAAAATTAAAGAATTTAAAGTACCTGATACCTTTTTTATTTGAATCTGAACATCTGACTAGCATGGGCATGTGATTTGATCCAGTTTCTAGTTAGATTTTCTATATTATTTCTAGGGTATTTTTCATTCCAATGTTGATTTATGAAAACTCTATCTATTCTCTTGCATATTCTCTGAACTTTACCTCTCGCATTGCACCAAGTGAATCTAGGACCTGTGAAACCAGCATCAACCATGCCACAATCTTCCATACATTCTATAAAATCCCAACTCTTATCCATTCTAAGAGGTTTACCCCCATATCTTCTCATCAACATTCATTATAGAATTGAAGTCTCCACAAATAGTCCAAGGTCCATTAATAGAAGTGTTGCAATAGCTGAGATTGTGCCAAAGGGAAAGTCTTAGATCAATTCTGTCTTGAGAAATGGTATGCGAACATGCTTCAAAGATGTTTTTTACTTTCTCAAAATTATTTTTTATTTAGTTTAAATTCCTAAATATTATAAAGTTAATAAAATAATAATTAAGAAAAATAGTAAATGACAGTTTTATTTAAAGCAAAGTCTTTTAATGAAGTGCAAAAAATTCAAACAATCAAGTATATATTAGTTGGACAAATATTCTCTGTAAATTTTTTACCATAATAAGAATCTTCTTCGTTTAATTGTTATTATATTTTAGTCAATACTTAATATAATTAAAATAATATAATAATTAAAAGAAAATGGTGAAAAGATGATTTTGTCTAAAGTGGAGTCTTATAATGAAGGATAAAAAGTTCAATCAATATTTCTAAGGCTTTCATTCTTTTAATAGTAGTATAGATAGATATAGATATATCTCTAAAAAATGAGAAAAAAAGAAAAGAAAAACCAAAAACATCAATTTGTTTGTTTTTTCTTCTTTTTAAATTTCAAGTCACGAATTTATTAACACTATTTTGAAGGTACACTTTGAAGAACGGGGGGGGGGGGGGGGGGGGGGGGG